>JAFMSR010000012.1:17024973-17124973 GCA_022818135.1 Saxidomus purpurata | reverse complement strand
TTTTTAACAGTACTGCAAATTGGATAATGCTTGCATGACGAAAATGGTGATGTTTGAAAATTTTGTTAACTGAAAAGTGCACATTGGCAGCCATGACTAGACTTCGAAGAAGCATAGGCTGATCGTAACATGTACATGCACTGGTAAAGAAAGGGAAAATAATTTGCGTCAATCAGGGTCATTATTATTTGAAATTTAACTCAGGTGGATGTCAACAAAGACAAACAATTCTGAGATATACCTTAACTAGATCAAAATCACTGGGATGATAATGAAACGCTGGGTTATCTCTATCGATGACTATCCATGAGGAAACCCCTGATTCGTGTAAAGCTGCAGTGAGGTATCTCTTCCTTGTTTCTTTCTTGTAATACCCATTGAATGACACAATGAACTCTGAAATAAATATATAAAATAAACGCAATACAAATTACAATTAATCTTGAACATAAATTAAATTAAATTTAGTAAAACAAATTTAGAGCACTTTTTGTCTGAGTATTTCTATATTTGTAATTGCAAAACAAAATTACAGGCCCCCCCATAGGTTTTAAAACTGTAAAAGAGTTTTTGCCAAAACAGTCTTAGAATAATGTTTAGAGCCTAAAAAAGTATTTTTGGGCCAATAACCAAAATTTGGGCTTATATTGTTAATATTTCATTGGACTGCCTTGAGCCCTCAATTCTGAGGCAAAATAATCAGAAGCAAATAATACACTTTACCATGGTCAACAACAGAAGAAGAAAACTCCATCTTGACTCTTGACGTTGAAGTAGTACCGTTACAAGCTACAGGTACATAATGCACATCGTCATCTGAATCACAGCATGCAGGCAATATCTGCAGGACTGACGTCAGCAACAACAAAACTCTCGCTGTCTTCGATAACATTGTCAACATTGCACTTCACGCAGTTTTTATAGTCATCATTTATTTAATCTCTTGTTTCACTTCAATTCAAACACTGCATTAATTCTGCATTTCCATAATGATCAACTGCAACCTTTCTAGATGCAGTTAACAATTACTTCATCCCACCGGGGAGCAGACACATGAGTTGTCCAACAGTTACATATTTCTATGCCTGTATTTACTCGTATATATCAGAAGTTCTGAAAAAGTAAAGCAAACAATTTAATGAATAACCATAACTTGTGGACTTATCAAAAAAAGAAATGTTTATGGGTCAAAAACTTATAAACAATACATGACACTGATGACAGAATGCTGATCCTGAAATAGTGCCCATGATAGATTAGCCAGCTAAATTCGGAAAATGAGTGTCTCTAGTTTCATTTCATCTGCATAATACCATGTGAAAAAGTTACACTAAGAAACAGCAACAGGAGAGTACATTTTACAAAAAAATTATACAGTTGGGTGAGTCGACTTTAATTAATACTTCCATGTTAGTTAACAATGCACAACAAATAAAATGCTTCACTGTGATTGGTTGAAAATGTCATTATTGTTTAACTGTCAGACTGTTTTTTTTTAATGGGCTAATTGGTTTTCAGCCTATCGATTTCAAAAGTGGCTAATTGTATTTTAAAGTTAAATTATATCCCAGCACACAAGAATTTTCGGTAGTATCGAGAGCCAATGAGATCGCTGGAATCTTTGCTAAATTTAGATAGAATTATTGGTTTTCCCAATACTGCAAATAACTTGAGAGGGTGTCAGCAGGATACAGTGGGACTGTCATACATTATTCTTTTTACTTATCTTGATCAGCCACGGATTCAAGGCTGGGCTTTCGGTCTGCAGCCCCCCTCCCCCCCCCAGCTCGACCCGCAGCAACGTTTTTGGTTGAGCTGGTACTTTTGTCCTCGTTAATAAAGGGCTGACATGTCAGTTATGCACACAGTGTATTCTCTAATGAAATCACAAAATGTTGATTACTATCATCTGCTCGCTAATCCCTTACCAGAGGACATTATAGAATCATCATCAGAATAAAAAATGTAAGTTAGCCAGGTCTGAACTCATAATTAAAGCATTGTCAAAAGAAAAGAAATTAGTAAAAATTAATGTCATTAAAAAAAGAAAATGTGGGCTCCTGCTGTCAAGTCACTTAACAAATACAATGTAGTTACAAAGTAACATAAAAAACAATTGTGCATATGTTTAGTTTCTGGCACATGTTTGAATTTGAATGATGGTACTTGAACTGGGATATTTAGTTATTATTATTTACACATGCAGCTACACTAAGTTTCATAAGATATGTGCGCTGAAGATTTCTCTTCCCTGTCCAGAGCGGATCCATGGTCTAGCTGTAATGTGCTGGACTGGTATTCTGGGGATCACAGGTTCAATATCCCGTTCTAACACTAACAGTTGGAACTAGATATTCACTTACAAAAATAGAAAGAACCATCATGTATCTTGGGAAAAAATCATATAGGTGCCTATAAAAATGGGGGTATTTTTTTTCCCCCAAGATACTTTTTGTGATTAAATACCAAGTTCCTGTGCACTGATATTATTTAATGCCTATTGGATGATACATGAACTGATAAGAAGTGGGACATCATTTTGTATTTGACATTGTTTTTGCGGCCTCCTAAACACTTTGCAGTTGCAAGTTACGTGCTTCATATTAGGTGAAATATGCTGAAAATTGCATCATTTAATGGACACAGTTCAATTTTTTCCATATGGGCGGGACACCCCTCCCTCACCAATCCCACGTCATCCCACTCAGACAAGCTTTCTCTTTATCCGCCCCTGTTGATTTTGTCAAAATTTTGACTTGCCTGGGGACAAGTGTGGCAAAAAAAGCCTGTGCCCATTAACATGGTGTCTGGCAACCTAGTCTAACTATTTCGACTTCGAAGGCAATCCGAATTAATAGGCTGATATTTCATAGTTGTTCACCTTCTATAAAATATCAGATGTGTGAAAGGGGTCACACTGAAACGCCAAATTAATTAAGCTACTGGCAACCATGATCCACCACCTTCTTGACTGTGGTGGACATTCTGGTGCTTAACAACAGCAACATCCCCATGTTTGGTGTTCTGTAAGTTTGTAAGATTCATACAAATCTATATGCATTTTAGCGTAACGAGTAACATGCTGTTTTTTAGTCCATCATAAGTTGTTTATTTTAAATAAAAGAAAATACGCCAGTGCCCGTACACTACTGAGCTCATTTTTCGTGATAAGCAAACTGTAAATTTCCTCGCAAAAAACATCTACTATATGATAACTAAACTAATTTGGTTTATTAATTAGTGACACAAAGGAAAAATATATATTTTTAATAACCTGTCACTTCAAAATATTGCAAAGGCACAAGAATCAAGAACGGCAACTCTAACCGGAAGTGAAGCAGAAGGATTGTGGTAAGGCAATAGCTAAATTATTGACGATTAGTCACATACAAGTCACGCAAATAACTTTCTGGTCTTTAACAAAATCAAGGACCTATACGTACACTTTAAGAGATATCTCCTTTACTTACAGATATATCTGTTTAACATAATTTGAGAGATGTCTTTCTATTTTTAAGAAATGAACAAGAGCTGTCCCTCACAAGTGACGAATGCCCCCGAAAGAGGTGTCTCACAGTCTTTGTCCTCTCCATGCGCTCAATTAATTGTGATATGCAATTTTAAAATCCTTCCATGCATGACAGAGTTACCATGCGTACAGTATTCAATTACTTTTAAACATTAAGTGTGACCTTGACCTTTGAGGTAGGAACATGGGTCTTGCACGGGACACGTCGTCTTGGTGTGCTAGACATTTGTGCCAAGTTATTTTAAAATATTTCAATGCATGACAATGTTACAGACTGAACACGAATGTGTGCATATATAGAGGATTCCATTACCTATAAACTCCAAGTGTGACCTTGACCTTTGAGGTAGGGACGTGGTTCTTGCACGCGACACGCCGTCTTGATGGGTTAGACAATTGTGCCAAGTTATTTTAAAATCCTTTAATGCATGACTAAGTTACAGTCCAGACACGAATGTGTGCATATGTAGAGGATTCCATTACCTTCACACTCTAAGTGTGTCCTTGACCTTTGAGGTAGGGACGTGGTTCTTGCACGCGACACGTCGTCTTGATGTGCTTGACATTTGTGCCAAGTTATTTTAAAATCCTTCAATGCATGACAAAGTTACAGTCCGGACACGAGTGTGTGCATATGTAGAGGATTCCATTACCTTCAAACTCTAAGTGTGACATTGACCTTTGAGGTAGGGACGTGTGTCTTGCACGCGACACGTCGTCCTGATGTGCTAGACATTTGTGCCAAGTTATTTTAAAATCCTTCAATGCATGACAAAGTTACAGTCCAGACACGAATATGTGCATAAATAGAGGATTCCATTACCTTCAAATTCTAAGTGTGACCTTGACCTTTGAGGTAGGGACGTGGTTCTTGCACGCGACACGTCGTCCTGATGTGCTTGACATATGTGCCAAGTTATTTTAAAATCCTTCAATGCATGACAAAGTTACAGTCCGGACACGAGTGTGTAAGTGGGGACGCACAGACGGACGGACAGACAAACGGACGGTGCATATGCCACCCTTCGGGGGCTTAAAAATTAGACCAACCGCTTAAATCTACCGCAAGAACTTAAAATATTTTTTGATGTCAATGCACTGAGAACCTTTCTGGGGTTAAAGTGTCTGCCGCTCATACCGGAGGTTACGGGTTAGAGACCCACCAAGGTCACGACTGTACTTCCTCATATAACACCAGTACGGTTTTTTTTCTTCAGGAAACGGACTCGACAGTGACTCAGTAAGCTCCAAACTTTCTTCACAATCGAGCTAAAATAAATTAGTATAAACTCACTATGCAAGCAATGGACAAAAATTTACCCGATCCCGTGAAGAACTAGCATTATTTGCGAAAAGCATCTTGATATCATAAACTTAAATTTTATCATGTCATCAAACATGATGACTGGCTGTAAAGAGGTAAACCACCAAACACGTGATGCGAGTTAGCCCTGGGACTTCCCGGTTAAAGAAGAGTTTCCTTCATATGTGTGCTATTTAAAATAACTGACCCCTGAGCAATGCCTATATTGAAGCAAGGGACGTGACTTGAACAGACTTGGCAAACGACCACAAGATAATACTAAAGCTCTGCAGTTTTGGTCAACTAGTGAAAAAATAGTGACACAAGGAGGGGTCAATATTGACCCAAAGAACATGGCTTGAGCATAATAATAATAATAATAATAATAATAATAATAATAATAATAATAATAATAATAATAATAATAATAATATCTTTATTTTCAGAAGGTAACACATTATGATATTTTACAGAAATCCATAACAACATCATATTTACAATGCGGCCTTCTATAAACATATCTGAAAATAATAATAAAAAAAATGACGCATCACATATACACAATCACATACATGCATAGTATATATGTTTAATTATTTAATTTTAACTTCATCCCGGATTTTAGCTCGAATTTAAATTAATAACTTCTATTAACAACTTGGTAGAAGACTACTAGACAATGCTATGCAGCTATTTAAAGTTATTTGCCTTGTTGCTTCGAAAGAGCTGTTCAAGTGTTTTCCTTTCGACTGCAATGCTTACCAGTAATTCTTGTTTTGCATGCAAAAACGTCTTTCTGAGTGATTTTTAACCAGGTTTTCAATTTTGAAAATCCTGTTTTTAAAAAAGGGGGGGGGGGGGGGGAAGGGGGGAGGGGGGGAGGGGGGGGCAAAAAAAAAAAATTTGCCCCCCCCCCCCCCCCCCCCCCCCAAAAAAAAAAAAAAAAAAAAAAAAAAAAAAAAAAAAACCACAAAAAAAAAAAAAAAAAAAACCCCCCCCCCCCCCCCCCCCCCCCCCCCCCCCAAAAAAAAAAAAAAAAAAAAACACCCCCCCCCCCCCCCCCCCCCCCCCCCCCCCCAAAAAAAAAAAAAAAAAAAAAAAAAAAAAAAAAAAAAAAAAAAAAAAAAAAAAAAAAAAAAAAAAACCCCCCCCCCCCCAAAAAAAAAAATATCCTTTCCCCTCTTTCCCCCCCAAAAAAAAAAAAAAAAAAAAAAAAAAACCACCCCCCCCCCCCCCCCCCCCCCCCCCCCCCCCCAAAAAAATACTCCAAAAAAAAAAAAACCCCCCCCCAAAAAAAAAAAAAACCAAAAAACCCCCCCCCCCCCCCCCCCCCCCCCCCACCAAAAACCCCCCCCCCCCCCCCCCTTTTTTAATATTAAAATTTATAACAAAACAACCCCCCCCCAAAAAAAAAAATAATAAAAAAAAAAAAAAAAAAAAATATTTAATTTTTTTTTTTTTTTTTTTTCCCCCCCCCCCTAATGATCATTTTGTAGTCATTTCGATCAGACTGTCACTATTGAAAGGGGTTTAAGTGTGCCAAATAATATCCAAGTTTAATGTCTATGGTTGAATGCACTTATGAAAAATTCGCTTTGTGGACCATTTTGACTTTTGAGATGCAGTGACAAAAAGGAAAGCATCCAAAGAGAAACACCTGTTGTCTTGCCAACCCTTTGTTTACCCACCATTTTGTGATGTATCACATGCAGTTTTACAGAAGTAAACTGAATAAAACTTCTTTAACACATAGTCATGCCTTTTATTTTTTTAAAATAAAGGGTATGACCCTCGGAGTTTCTAAATGACTCCCCAAATTATGATACAGGGAATTGGCACCCAGGGTCTTCCTCCTTCATGAAAGCCGGAAGTTGCAATATGACCTTAGCTGTTGGGTGCGACGCTAAATCCGAATTGATTCGCACAATACAATCAACCTTATGGGCATATCCCATAACTTTTGAATGACATTTAAAGTTGTTCAAATCATAAATTTTCAGTTCAGTTTTGTCAAAATCCATTTCTCAGTTACGATTCACAGCTTCATACTTCATAGGGTAGTTGAACATAGTCACTGAATGACATAATGTAAGCACATGGGTTCCTATCTCAAAAGTAAAGTTTACACAAATGGTGAAAGGTCAAAATTTGTTGACAGTTGTGTCTCCAGTTTATAACTTTACTCGTGCAAGGGTTGTCCTGATATTCACACATGTATGTGTACAGTCTATGTTGTCCGGATATTTACACATGTATGTGTGCAGACTGTGTTGTTCAGAGACAATCGATCCTCAAGCACTTTCAGTCCTTTGATTCTTTACGGAAGCCAAGAAGCGTCAGATAATACCAGATACAGTCAAACTGTGTACAAAGACCACTATTGGGAAGCTACAGTTAATGTGGTCTTTGTAGTCGGGTGTGTCTATTATATATAAAAAGTGCACGGTGATCTCCCTGCTGGTCTTAATTCGCAGGGTGGTCTCTGTTCGGAGATGGTCTTTAACACGGGTATGACTGTACTGCCAAATTATATACCACTTATCAAATTACAAAATTTTTCATATGACATAGTCCTCAGATGAGCAAACTATTCAAGTAAGGGCTAATTGACATTTCATACATCTGATTTGAATTCAGACATTTTTCTACTGAAGGTATGGGGTGGGGCGTCTAAACGATGTTTTAGTTATTCATAATAAAAATGTTCGATATTGGACATGTCCAAAATGTAGGACGATATACACAAAAATGGTTAAAATCGTGCCTTTGTTACGGCTATTTTTATATTATCAACTCAATACTACATGGTAGTCTTACAGAATATTTTCCCCATACAAGCCCGGTACTTCAGCGTGTAGGCGTAGTATTTTCAACACTTCCTTTCCTGAATCACTATGAGGACGTTTCTTTTAGGAGAAACAATAGGGACAGCTTGTGTCAGTCAATAATACGCAATCAAAAAGAACCTATTATTCAAAAGACCAAGTATATGAGCATCGTTAAGTGTTTCACCATCTACAATATGTGCGTGTAGGGCGTGATAGCTGCTGTTTCCAGCATGGAAGTGCTGCTCTGGTAAATTATGTGAACAGTACATGTATGCTCATGCCAACTGTGCTATCAGTTACTGTAGTCTCAGTCACATCAGGATTTTTTATGAACTTCCAACGAAATGCTTGTCCCCATTCGCCCGTAAGCCATTTTGTAACGATGCACAATATCACACAATATCGGAATCAATACATTCTTCATGACATCAAATGAATCGTCCATTGTAAAAACCAAGAAAGTATAACACGGTTCCTACTAATACTTTGTGTTCGTTAAGTACGGACAATGTAAGGTATCTATGTCTATAAATGATTGGCGGTTTCCGCCTGTTCAACGGCCTGTAGAAGCACATTTACCTGGCTAGCTCCGCAGGGTCCATAGTCACAGTGGTTTTACTTCGCAGACAGCAAAGTCTAGCGCCACAGTCTTATTCAGCTCCGCTGTCCGATACTGCTTCGCGGCCCGCCCCGATTATACGAACATGTTCTGTGAACGAGTTTCCTAGATGATATATTACAACTAATCAAACTCTTAGATGTACGTAGCCGGAACAAATCCAGTAGTTAGTTTTTTTTTCGTTTTTTTTCTCCGAAATTCACAATAATTATATTTGAATTATACGATTCAAATTTGATTAACTTTCTAATTCAATAGGTTGGAAATGGTTCAAGAAAAATGACAGAGCTGCTTCAATTGCAAAGTTTGGCAAGTTATATTCTTCAGATTTACTCATTCGGTTCGATTTCAAAGTGTCAATCATTAAATTGTGTGTACGAAATAATGCAAAAACCTCATAATAAATACACAACAAATACTGATTTTGAAATAAAAAGTCAAGATTTTTATTTAAAGAATTTGTGTACACTTGTGTACCAACTGTTTCTAATTACTTTGTAATCACAACTTCAAAATGTCGTTTTGATTTGTTTCCAAGTCACGATTTAAAAAGTTACCGTTTCCTAGGCTACAAACTATTGATATAATACATTGACCAAAAGGAGTTTTCCCCGAGGGTATAATATAAATTCATCAAGTAACGGTCAAATGCGACGTAAGATCTCATTGGTCGCCGTGACGGGCCTACTCTTTGGCAACCAATCAAATTCAACCTTTGGCTATACTGGCTGGAAATTGCAGTCAGGTAAATTTCTCCTATTTTTTGGCTTCAAAATTTTGTCTTTTAGGCATGACGGGAGACATGCCGGGGTCTCATCCCAATACTAAGCTAACATACATGCTCTTTGGGACGGACCTTGATAAAATTCTCATCAAATCAAATCAAATGCGACGTAAATGACATACACTTCGAAAGTTTGGAATTGAAGAACTGTATCTGCTTCTTTGTTTATTTTGAGATACAGCAGTTTTACAATCAATCGTGTCATAATTATCCTTGTTAATTGACATGGTGATTTTTTGCCTGAGGCGAGACAACAGATTAAAACTGTCCTAGTATACCAAGGACGTTTTTGTAACTTTATCAATTTTGGTTTTTAATTTGCTTATTAACTTGCATAAACTATGTCTCTGGTTGCACAATCATAAAAGCATATTTTAGATTCAATCTAAATTTGATTTTAAAATTAATAAGAAGTATGACATAAACTAATGAACAAAATGCAGTCTTTATCTTTAGTCATCATTGCTTATCATTTGCCGACGGGAAATCATTTTCCATGTGCTAGTATTGTGTAATTGTATTGCATTAAATTTCGATGAGCCGATCACATTTTCATGACAGATTAAAGCTATATAGCAGATTTTATAACACTTGTTAAATATGGTAATAATTATCAATTACCTAAAACATGGTTAAAATAGTTACCGTTTCCTATGGTACATGTACAAACGTTTGATAAAATAAATTGAACAAAAAGAGTATTCCCCGAGGGTATTATATAAATTTATCAGGTAGATCTAACAGTCAAATGCAAAGTAAAAGACATGCACTTTGAAGAACTGTATGTGTTTCTTTGTTTATGTTGAGATACAGCAGTTTTACAATCATAATTGTGTCATAAGTATCCTTGTTAATTGACATGGTTGTGTTATTGCCAGAGGCGTGAAAACAGATTAAAGACTCTCCTAGCATACCATGGACGTTTTTATAACTGTATTAATTTTGATTTTTAATTTGCTTATTATTTTGCATAAACTACAAACAGAAAGGACATCTTAAAAGATGCATCATAATTTGAATGTTTATAATCTTGTAAATACATGTATGAGAATATGATCCATAGAACTTTACTCGATCTGATGATGAAATAATCTAAAATAAATATGTTGCACAATCAAATTTTAGATTCAATCTAAATTTTATTTAAAAATTAAAAACAAGTTAGACATAAACTTATAAACAAAATGCAGTCTTCATTCATCATTGCTCATCTTTCCCGACGGGAAATCATTTTTCATGTGCTAATATTATGTTATTGTATTGCATTATATTTCGATGAGCCGAACAATTATCACTTTTTCAAAACAGAATAAAGCTATATAGCGGCTTTTATACAAGATGTAAAATATTGTTATAATTATCAAATACCTAAAAATTAGACCAACACAGCTACTACATTTTTATAAATCTTGTACACTCTTAAAACAGGTCAAAATGTGATGCTTGATTTAACCACGGACCTATATACACATACAGGTCCAACAAGATTTGGCAGTACAGGTGACGTAATTTTGTAAAATCAGTTAAAATTGTTATTTTCAAACGTTTAGGGAAGCAAGAAGACATACAAATAACTTTAAAATAAAAACATCTAAGTAAAGATACAACTTTCTAGTTTACTTCAATAACTTAATAAATATTGTCAGTTAAATATAAATATGTAAATATCTCAAATCAAAACCTCATGTGAAGCTAAAAGAAACGCACTTTTCTATTTAAGTCAATGCGATTTGATGCAAAAATAGTTACTTTTTTAAAATCAATAGGGAAGCAAGAAGATATCAATTTATTTTCATAAAAAATATACTGAAATAAAGTGGAAAGAATGCAGATTACTTCAATAACTTAATAAATATTGTCAGATTATGATTTTATTACTTTTTGATGAGTTTAAGATTTTACTCCTATATATTTCAATGTGCATAAATTGATCGATAACGCTTAATCGATAAACCCGATAAGCTGCTTTCAAGGGAGACAATTTCGCCAATAAGCCAATAAATCTGAAGTTATTTCTGGGGATGTTGTCAATTAATCTATAGAAAACACTGAAATCACAAATCGTTGCCGCCTTTCTTGGGAAACCATTCTACTGAATATGACGTAGGAATTCCATCGATCAGCTATGCGCTCGGATCCATGTTATATACAATGTATTTAGATCCCTGGATCGCACAATTAATTTAAAATATCAAAACCTTTTACTGGATAGAATAAACAATAAAATACAAAATAACTTTGACTTTTATTATGACTAGCACAGGCACGGATAAAAAGTTCTACCCTGACAATCATGGGTTAACTTGAATGCTGAAATTTTGATATTTAAAATACAGACGTAGAAATACGACAACATAGAGCACAAATAAAAAAATATGAACTAAAGAATGATACATGCAAACTATTGTGACATGTTTTGTTTCTTTGAATTAATACAAGTGTTCAAAACTACCATCATAATTCATTTTAACGAAGGATATTTACCATTTAAACTTGACAATGCTTGATTTATAGTTTCAGAAAACCGAACTGTCATATATAAGCAATATGGATACATTAAGTACTCGGTTCATTTCCGTAAAACGTAGTTAATCTCTTTTGACTACTTCTGGTTACGCTCAACCTCACGTCCTGCTACTGGTATGTTAATAATAAAGGAGTACAACTTCTGAACATATCTTTACATTTATCACATTCATCGTATTTTCAGCAAGTAAATACGCTACTAGTGCAACAATGGTCATTTTGAAGGGTAATCGTTCATTTGTAACTTCAAAGAAACCAGCTGCATCGTCTTTATGAGTAAGATGTACAGGTACACAGTACTTTATATTGTAAATATTATAAATATATCTGAAGAATTCCAAAGCTGTTTGATATCAATGAATACATAAAATGCCTATATGAGGTATACATGAATTAATATGTTCAGATAAGGATGCCTATATGAGGTCTACATGAATTAATATGTTCAGATAAGGATGGCATTTTGTAAGTTTCAAGATTAAACAGCTTAAAGCGTATTTTAGAGAGTTATTTACCTATAATTTTGAGTAAATTAAATGTATTACGATAATAATATATAGAAAGAAGCTTTTTTTTAAACGTGGTTGCTGTTTAAATAAATACAACATTTGTGGATATGGTGGACGGTGGATATGAATTCATAGAAATCACAGAAATCACATGATTTTCCGAGTTAAGTTTGCAACAATTCTATTGAACTCACTGAAGATTTTTCACGGAGATCAGACGTACTTCAGAACGGACAGATGTAAAAATAAAACCAAATTCCTACAGTTACATCATAGACGCAGATGAGGCGGTCAGACGGTAACAAAATGCTACAAATAAAGCTTCAGAAGCTCCACTTTATGATTATGTTATGTTAAGCAACATCTAAAAAATATAAAATACAATTTTTTATCACAAATGTAAGTAAGTTTGTGTACACATTACACACAGAAGGATCTACTTAAAATTGAACATAGCAATTAAAGTATCCTTATGTTTGACTCGATATTTTACGTATTTCTAGCAATAAAAAAAGCAAATGCAATCATCACACTATACTGTATATAATGACTGTTTCATACATGAGAAATACTCAGAAAACTTGCCAAATCGAACCTAACAATTGCAGTCCGGAAAAGTTTAGTTTCATAACAAACTTATCACCAATGATCATTTTTTCAACAACTTGAATGTACGTTTCAATCAACTAAGAAACTTCTAGGGGCTAAAGTAGCAACTGACTACTAGCAAACTACTGCCATTGTCAACAATAAAGTAGTTCCTTACATTGTAATAGTGGAGGGCCACTGGACAATACTACGTACCAAATATCTCAGCTCTCTGCTTTATGGTTTAGGAAAAGTGTTTAAAAGTATAATAATCAGTCCATACAAAGCAAGCTTCAAAATAGAGCATGTTTTCCCACATAACTGCCAACTTATTGCTCTATTTAGGCCTATAATCTAACTAAACCAAAAGGCATTACACATATTTAGTCCAGGTTTCCTTACGATTGCTTATTTGCTTATGAAATGTAGCCAGTGTATAAACAAGGTCAAATATTGCATGTTTTATTACCGGGTACATCAGGGGCAATGACTCTAAGCAAAGGTTCGATATAACTCAAAAGTGAAGTTGATCGTCTTTTTGCAAGTTTTGGTCATACATATGATATCTGCATTTGGAAAAGATATGATGGACATTCATCGATCCTAAAACCTCACCATGGGCCAGTTGCTCAGCTGAGGTAAAAACTGTATACTACACTTTTATTCACCACTTGGCTTCGTACCATTGCATTAAAAGAAACTCAATAACCAATTCACAACGCCTGATTTCACTTCTACATGCACATCTGTGGGGTCCATACATGGATTCACGTCTTTAACATCTTTCTCTAGATCACGTATTTCTCTGTGGTTGTCCTTTAGATGATTCATCTTTTCACATAAAGTACACAATGCATTTTGATACACTTCGTGGAAACCAGGGAAATAATACTGACTCTTCTTTTTTAAAAGACTAGCATACTCCTCTACGTTATTTGACAGCCGGTTAAGATATTTCCCTATGCTTTCAACATCAGGAAAGTCTGATGTTGAAATATACACATCTTTTGGCTGAACAGAATCATCTGCAGAAATGCCACCTCTCGCCACGAGTAGAATATCGTAATTAAAATTTTCAAAGAATTTTTCAGTTTGATACCCTCGACAAAGTGCATTTTCAAATGCTAAATAAAATCTGTATGTAGTATTCAAAATTCCGAAACAATTGTCGTGTATCCATTGCCTTCCGCACTCCCATTTACGACCGCATTCACCAAGGACATCAACATCTATATATTTCTGCAATTCCTTTACGTATTCGAGTCTCTTAGATTCAGTATCACAATGTGAGGTAATTATCAAAGCGCCGCGCGTTTTATTTCTAGCAATGTTGAGAAACTCCCGCCGATCTGGAAGTATCTTTTTCCGTATTTCCCCATATTTCAGATATATATCTGTAGTAATTTGGTCGTATGTCATGCTCCAGTTGAAAGCATGTCGCCAAAATTTGGACTTCCAATTTCCTCCGTCCAAATCATAGGTATACGGAGTTTCATCCTCGGCAAATATCCATACTTGACCCTCGGGACGTTTGAATTCATATTTCTCTGGAAGTCGTCTACCATCAAAGATAACAGCATCGCTGTCTTCTGTACTTTGTTTGCACAATGACATTTCACAATTATTATATTTACAAGGTTTAAATCCACGACGCGAAGCTTCCGGCCGCCATCTTATATATGGATTAATGTTGTGCCACGTGATTAGAAAGTTTCTATCTGAATTTGCACCGTTTCGTTTTTGGTGGACTGGGGTGAAATTGCTACAAACCATCCTCTCCCATTGCAAAAGTTCTTCCTGGAAAACAATACATAAATGTAAGATTAAGTAACGAAATAAAATCTCTTTTTTTCAAAGTTTGTTCCGCGAGGGTTTATTTTGTTCTGAAATGTACACTTTTAAACTGGCAGCAAAAACGTTACCCACCGCAGTGAACACTAAACTGGGAATCTTGCTGGCATTTACTTATTTTCTACTGATTTGAGATAAAAGCATTACTACATTTTCATTTCTACTGCTTTGTCATTAGTTTTAGACATTATTCACTGACATAATTTTACCGAGTGTCGGTCTTTCTGCTGTCTGTACCTTGTTGCTGTCGATTTGCAAAGTATGGTAGTGTTACCATATTGAGTCTGTATTTACTGGGTCCTAATAGAATGTTAGGACCAAGGCATTTAAAATTGCCACTGTGACTTCAGCTCAGTTTTGTAAAAACTAAAAGAAAGCAAAACTCAGAGATGACATTCTTATATAATCAGTCTCAGCAGCGATCACGTATTTTCAATCAACATTAACAGCGATCGGGTAATTTCGTCTACAATGTACATTCGGAATGTAATTAGATTTTATGAATGATTCGCCGGTTTCGGCCTTTATGTGACCATGATAAAGTACCAAAAAGACTTACATCAACTTTTTCCTCGGAACGTGTCATCAGCATAACAGTTACAAATATCGACACAATGGTCACTGCGAAAAAGCCATACCGGATACACTTCTCTGAAATTAAACCAACAATGGATTTGACCAGCACGTGTATTGATACATTTACTAGATCTAGGAAGCAAGTACTCTTTTTAAGTGTGTTTTTTTCTAAAATGAGTGGATAAAAGATTACAATAAATTGCCCAATTAACGATAAAGAAAAAACAAAAACCAGGAACTGTATTCAGATCTTCATTTGTTTTGTCAATCTGCCCTTTCAGCACTCACGTACAGTGCTTTGATTTTTCCCGTGGTCGATATGATTAAGCATTTAGTTTGCACTGATATTTTATCTCCGGAAGAAAATAACGTATCTACGACAGTTTACGGCTGATTAAAAATATACATACTGAAATTGTACTGGGCTATACATGAAATATTTATTATAAACAACAAGGTCCAAGTATCAAGAAAACTCCACAAATAGTGTTTTATCAACATGATCAACATAGTTACATAATAATGTGGGTTATATAGTGTGTATGATCTCGGTCAAGATCTTGTGTGTACACTTTACATTCTATTTCAGTTTATGCACACAGATGAATAGATGCTATAAACACATAGACCACACAGTCATGCAGAACGGGATGACACTGGTGTATATTTATCATATGTACTGTTGATACACATTTTCGTTATTTAAATCAGGACTTCCTGTTGCACCAAATAATTGTACTTAACGCTTCCTATATCCCTAAACCCGATGTAAATATTTAGATATTATAAATCAACGTATTCTAATTCATAAAAATGTACGGCCAAGATGCTGTTACATTTTTCAATATCTTAACACATGGCATGGCAAAATGACACGTACATAGGTAAATATTTGGTAAAACATCTACGTACTTTTGAGTAAAATTTTCCATTTCAACTTCACCATTCCCAACTTTTCACTACCTCCGCAGAAAACTACAGTGTAAACTTTTTATCCGTATTCCACTTTTATCTGCATTGAAAAGTGTTTTATCTCACAACCTAATATGCTGTCTGTTTTGGTAAATATCGATTAACGATACAGTGTAGTCATACTATGTTGCTCATGAGTCTGCACTGTGTACACGGATGACAGAAATAATTAGTAGCACTACAATGATTGCGGCCCGCTATATTTAATACGTACATGTAGGTGAAGTGTAGTGTATATAGTTCTTTGAACAAAATGTTATGAAAAGTCTAGGAAGGTACGAAAGAATGGGTTAAACCACTGTTCATTGTGTAGCGTTAGTATTGTCAAAAAGTTGATAGATTTATCTTTTATCCATGTTAACGCCAAATTAATTTGTATGCTTATGTAACGTTCAGATTTGATTTGATTTGATGAGAATTTTATCAAGGTCCGTCCAAAAGAGCACTTATGTTAGCTTAATATTTGGATGAGACCCCGGCATGTCTCCCGTCATGCCTAAAAAATAAAATTTTGAAGCCAGAAATAGGAGAAATTTACCTGACTGCAATTTCCAGCCAGTATAGCCAAAGGTTGTATTTGATTGGTTACCAAATAGTAGGCCAATCACGGCGACCAATGAGATCTAAGTGTGATGGACCTAGTTTGTATGTCTGGATCGTGGTAGCCTAACAGTTTTTAGAAAATTTTGATACTAGATGTTATATGTGTTTGTTTTGTAAAGTAAAAATCCCCTTTAATAAAGTGTTGTCCTATCTTTATTTTGCTTAGCTTTTTGTGATGATAAAGATTTTAATTGTCCTGAATGATAGAATAAAATGTTGTCCGAAAAGATGGTTTTACTTATTTGAACAAGTTAAAAAGTATGCATGAAAGTTTGACATTTGTTCCTACTCTGAAATTTTGAAAATATAAAAACCCCTTAAAAGCCAAAGAAGCCAGCAACCGCACAGGCTACTGTTAACTTTACTTCTTTAATTATAATGGTGTACAATAGAAAATTATAAAGAGACTTCTACTAGTTGGTTGTTTACTACCGGAGCTAGAAGCAAAAATCGGATAGCGAATTAACCCATTGAGCCAGGAGAGACAAAAATGATATAACCAATCAGCAGGGTGCTAATGGCCGCCAGTTCGGTCTACTACTGTTGAAAAAGCACAGTCATTAATGTAATTATTTGAATCTTTGTATCATAAATTAGATAAAATGCCAAAATTTGTCTTTAAATATATGAATGTTGCTGTAGATCATGAGTTCGTAAAATAGAAATTTTATTAAAGTTTTGTGGAATTTTGGTGAGAAATTCTTTTTAATTGTTTCAGAAGGAAATTTTAATTTTAATCTGTTAATCTGTTTTATTTTTTACTTATAAATAATAAAAGAAGTAAGTGTAGATCATAATTTGCATGATCGGCGATTCGGTCCTCGGACAGATGCTGGTGAACTACTATTCCTGATCCTGGTTGACTAACCAGTACTTTTCACATCTTCTTTGTTGTGAGTGATTGGGTTTTTCGTGCCTGAGTAAGATTGTTCTTAATGTAGTTTTGATCTTATATTACACATCTTTATTGGTTCGAAAATATAATTGCGAAAGTTAGATATGCTTTTTAAGATTAACATTGCTGTTCGTACTACTTGACCTGACCTACTTGTTGGTTTTGGGTGACCTACTGCGACTTTTAGTGCGCATGAACCGGATGGAGTTATAACAGGTGCGCGTTTGGCTTTTTTGGATCCGGCTATTTTTTGACAGTAGATTACTGCTTCCATTTAAGAAATAAGTAGTGTTTTATGCTTTTCTGCAATGTCTGGGGTATCTAGTTATAGGATCAATCACTGTTTTTGGTTAGTTATGACTTTTTATAAGGGCTTAAGTATGCATTTTCTTGTTTAAGCAGTCATTAATTGTGATTATTTCTATTTTCTACGTTTTTCCAGTCATTGTCCTGGTGATTATTTTGGACATTTATTAGTTGTATGTTTGTTTTTGTAATCACCAGGGGTTTGTATATGCGTGGGTTATAATGGTATGTCGCTACAGACACTATTTTTTCTTATGTAGGTATCAAATTTCTTACTCAGACACTAGAACCGCTGAAAAGTAAAAATTTGTTAATTTCACATATTTCTATAAAATGACTAATAACTATCTAATCTACTGAGCTTCCGTCACATGTCAAGATGTCGGCTTTATACCGGGTTTGTCACGTGGTAGGTATTTGTAGTAATTATTCTATACATGTGTTTTTTATATATTTAGATAGAGAAAAGGATTTTTTGCCGATTTTGTTTTAAATAAAGCTTTTTTTTTACGGTTTTTTGTGTTATATCTTTGGTCCTTGTTATTCTAAATATAATTTGGTCGAAATATAAACTGTCTATGTTTTGTATCCTTTTATAAATTGTCTTTTTATGCTACAAAATTTTGGAAAATCGCGGAATAAATTATCTGTAATAAAATTGTCTAATTTTTTCAATCTTTTTCTATTTTCATTTCAAATCTTTACTAAATCGTGCTTTATAGTTATGGCTAGGGTGTTGGGTAGCCCTTATCTAGTTCTAAAGTTTTTTGATATAAAATTTTCATTTTTTCCGGAGGTATATGAATTCAGTGTTTTAGATATGTGTTTTGTCTAAAAGATTCACCTCAGGTGGGGGTTTGATGTCCTTGACCTTTCTGTACCGGAAGCTCATTCTTGCTAACATATATACATGTATAATAAAGTATACTAAACTACTTAAAGGTAAATTACGGACACCCCTGGTTTACAGAGAGTGTGTTAGGGGTTTCTTAGTGTGGAAATATTTGTTTTATGTCACTAAAATGCGATACTGACTTGTCTATTCTAATCTAATCTACGAAATAACTATCTACAATCTATAATAGACTTGCCATATCTACCCCTATGTACTTTTTATCAAATATAGAGTTGTGTGAGTTGTGTGCTGTGTACTGTATATAGGGTCATAGAGCTCAGGCCTAGCACCATGCATTCCCGCGCACCATGCTCCTGCAGAGTCCAAGTACCGTTTTCCCCCATTGCGAGTTACGCATTATTTCGTTAAGGTGGGAGTCCCAAATAAAGGGTAAGATACGGTTTTTAGTCGATCTACACTTGCGCAGTCCGTGTACTACATCATACTTCCCCTTGGTCTTTTGGTACGACCATGTGGGTGTGTGGGTTCGAGTGCTTGCCGGGCGGCATTAACACTCCGTAAAAGTCACCTATGACGTTTGTGTTTTCAGTGTATGTTTGTTCTGGTGTTTTGCCGAGCAGTCAATTATGTAATCAGTCCTAATCTATATTTTTTCATTGTATCCTATATTTTTGATAAATTCGAATACGGCCAGGCGAATATCTTGTGCTATTTCTTTTGGTGGATCTAACAGAGTTTTTTCCGTAATGGTTATTAATTCTAATTTCAGAAGTTTTGTTTCAAATATTTTCCTTTCTTCCGAATATAATGGGCAGTGAAACAGTAGATGGCCAAAATTTTCTATTTCGTTACAGTGTTGGCAGTTTTTGTCTTCTATGTATCGGTCCCCTTTAAGATAGCTACTTTTAAGTTTAAGTCTAGTATACATTGTGTCTATTTTTCTATCATGATGGTACGTTTGTAATTTACTAGGCGGTTTAATATTAATTTCTATGTTATGTGTTGAGCAGTAAGTTTCCCATTGCTGTAGATATTTTTGTTTTACTTTTATCTTTTTATGATGCTGTAGACTTCCGGTACACTGAGCTTAATAGGAATTTCTGTACCGGAAGTGCTGCCGAATTTTGCTTTGTCGTCTGCTAATTCATTTCCGTTTATGCCCACATGACTCGGTACCCACATTAATTGAATTTCGTCCCCTCTATGCTTTATGGCTGTAACGGATTTTAAAATACTGTAAATCATTTCTTGCCTATGAGACTGACCTGATTTTATTGCTAATAAAGAACTCAGACTATCGCTAATAATGACTGCTTTTGAAATATAGTTTTCTTTTGCAATAAGTTATTGCATAATCTATTGCTACTAATTCACATGTAAATATTGAAGTTTGATGGTTAAGCTTCAGACTCTTGTTATGTAGAATTGTGCCGTTTTCTGCTATAACTACTATACCCGCCCCTGCTATTTGTTTGGACGGGTCTTTACTACCATCTGTATAAATTTGAGTAAAGTCTCTAAAGTGTCTAATAATGTTTAAATTTGCAATAATTTTGTTTCTTTCATTATCTTCTGCTTTTGTTAATTTTCCCTACTAAATCTAGGTTAATCTCAGGCATTTCAATATTGATAAGTTGTTCGTAGCACGGTTCTTGAATTTGGGTTTCGCTTAGGCCGTATTCTGTGATTAATGTCCTAATGCTTTTGTGAATAAGGTTTCTTTAAATTTTTATTACTCTTTTGTCTTATAAAAATATGCTGGTTGGTCACAAATTTCATCGTTGATTGGTAAGTTCTGGCCCAGTCTGGAGCTTCTGGCCCAGTATTTTAGAGCTTGAAGTTCTCTTTGCAGAGGCAGTGGAATCATGGCGTCTCGGTATGTAGAGGGAGGGTGGGGGTGTGCCTCGGACATCCTATAATGGTTTTTAGTGCCCTGTTTTGTAGTCTTTGAACTGTTTTTAGTTGTGAATCTTTAGCGGAGGCATAAACTATGCTGCCATAGTTGATTTTGCTTAAGATGAGGGCCTTATAGATATTCAGAAGGCATTTTTTGTCTGTGCCCCACGATTTCCCTTTTACTGCTCTTATGATATTTAAGTCTCTAAGACATCTTTTCGACATGTATTCTACGTGCATTTTCCATGATAAGGTTTTGTCAAAATACATCCCTAGAAATTTTGCATGCTCATTATATGTGAGGTTCGTTCCACATAATGTTAATTAAGTAGTGAAAAGTTTTTATTTGGTTCGGCGAGTATAAAAACCGATATCGGTCAAACATGCCGGTAATTTCCGGTATCGGGTAAAGTGAGTCCATTACGTTACTATGACTCGATTTTTATTATTTAAGATTTACATTCACACTTCAGTTTGTTTTGAATGAGAGTATCACTATTCAGTCACTGACAGTCTATTTTAATCAGAAATGGCATGCCAGAGCAATAAAGTGACAGGTAGCCAAAGATGCACTTTCCATTTTTATCAGGCTAGTTTACATTTCGGTTTGAACACTGGTCTACAACAATAAACTGATAGGTAGCCAAAGTTAATGAATTGGTCGGTATGCACTTTTAATTAACGAGACTTTTCAGTAATTATGAAAATGTGCGTTGTTTTGTTTACAAACATTTTGACTGCAAACGATTTTGTGAGGATAGAGGTGTATTGTACGTTCTGAAAATCACCTTAATTGAACATAGGTCAAACAATGGAACAGAAAAGATACGCTGAAAATGAGTAACAGTTATTAAATTGTAACTAAACAAACCAGATAGATAAGTATTTGCTTTACATGAACCTAGAATATAAATTTATTCCGTCTTTGTTATAAAGTCTATAAAGTTGATTTGCATCTCCCATTTCAAAATGTCAACATGAAAGCTTTGTTTCTAGGCCCGCTGTGATACGTAGTATCACAGTTTTCCTTGTCATTAATTAGCCTTAAGCGGTATTTTCGGTATAGTCTCACCGTTAATTAAATACCGGTCTTTATTTAGAGTTGTTGTTCCTTTTTCGGTCCATAATACGCACTCATGAGTAAATCATGTATGTTAGCTCAATCGGTAGAGCACGAGACTTGTAATCTCGAGGTAGTGGGTTCGATTCCCCGGGGTTGACCAACTAACATTACTAACAATCTCTCGGATGAGACAAAAACCAAGGTCCCAGGTATGGGTGCTATACACCTGGCATGTACAACTAAAAGAACCAGATTGGGACGCTTTCTGTATCTTGCACTATCCTCCGAAACCTAAAATAACTAACCTCTTCTGGAGGCGTTGGTCATATGGGAAACCGGTACCAACGGTAAAAACCTATACATACCATACCGAATATGTACGTGTCACATTGGATTGTGTTATTGTTGTTTTTCTGCTATTTCATATTTATTATATTAAAGGGGTAACTGGACTATATAAACCACTAAGATGGCGCTGGGGCAGGTTTTTTCAATAATTTCAAACATGATCCAATGCCTTTTTAGAAAAAAAATTGACAAAATTGATTGTACAACACGTTCTAGAAACTTATATAAACCGACTCTCGATGACTGCTATCTCAAGCTCTGATTTGTCAAATTAGATTTTTATAATATCGAGTTCGTCTTCAGTACTTTGATTTCAATGACGTCATATGCAACTGTCTGCATAATATATCACGCTTGATTTTACCGGAGTCAATAGATTCTACAACATATCGAATTGAGCAGAGCCTGTATTTCTTTTACCCCACAAACCCAAAGTATTTTGAATGTTTTACCGGATTTAATAAGAAATCTCGCCTTACTCTCCTACCGACTTACCACGACCGAGCATATTGTAACCCACTTTACACGAATACCAAAATAATGCAGTCTTTGTCATCTTGATAACAAATGCTCACAATAAGCATTTTCTGTTCTTATGTGAGCTTAAAAGGTTGGACAAAAGAACAATCAAGCAGATAATTATAGTTCTATGTTTTATAACTCAGGTAATACCTAACAGTATAATTCATATTAGACGTTTTTCATATACATGTATTCATGTACATTTGTACTGTAATTCGAGCCTTTAACTGACGTGTACAACATTAATCAACTCAGATAATTTCTTAAATAGAACTTGGCAAAATAAAAATGACAAAAACTATCATGCAAATTTATCGAGAAAAAAAAACATAAATTATACCGCAGGTAATCAAAGGTAGGGCCTACACAATGAAATACACTCTAATATATCCCGGAATATTTTGAGCTCAATAAAATAAAATATTAGTTAATGGTTTTGAATGAGTGCGAACATGAAATAGCGGCCTAAGTGTAAAGCATAAAGCTGTAATACTGGTACGTGGTTAAATTACAATAACGATTTGTGATACGAAAAAGAAAAACGCATATACACGTATCGAGAGTGACGGAACTTTACCGTTTTAGAAGGTCAAGCCTGTAGCTCACAATTTAGAGCATGTAGCCGACCCCAGCACCGTTTAAATAAAATTTGAGCCAAAAGAGGAGGTATTTACATGAATGCAATTTCCAGTCGGTAAAAGTCAAAGTTTGGCCGATGTTTCACAGACAAGTTGCCACAAGTTCCTGGCAGTGGTATCAAATGACGTTCCCGGCGTTCGGGCAACACAAAATACTACTAGCCAGCATCAGCGGCGGCCCCTTCATTTGGCAGAGAGGATTGGAATTACTCTCGCCACCAAGAATAAGGACGGGAGTGCCAGGTCACATTCCCGAGAACACACATTGCAGCAACTCGTCTTCGTTGCTAGCATAAAGCCCTATACTGCTCACCTGACTACCATTAACTGTAACACAAGGTCTACAACCGCGTCACAGAAAACAAAGTATAGAAGTACAATACATTGTAGCTCTAAACACTAACAAGAGGACCAAGATGACCCTATATCGCTCACATGCGACTGCTGACAATATGTGACAAAATTTCATATCATAAACACAAACATTCTGTATTACCTTGATAAGGCAAACCTTTTGACCAATTTACATGATGATTGTATTGTAATTGTCACCTGTATGGCTACACAAGGTTTTTAAGCGGATGACCTAGTTTTTGAACCTAGATGACCCATGTTCAAACTCATACTGACCAAGTTTCATGAAAATACAATAAATGGAACCTCTATTGTATACACAGTGATTTTTCTATGATTTGACTCCGTGACCTACTTTTTGACCCCAGATGACCAATGTTCGAACTCGACCTAGATTTCATCAAGGCAATCATACTAACTAAGTTTCATGAAGGTCCAATGAAAAATTGAACCTCTATTGCATACACAAGGTTTTTCTAGGATCTGACCCTGTGACCTAGTTTTTGACACCAGATGACCTATATTCGATCTCGACCTAGATTTCATCAAGGTTGTCGTTCTGACAAAGTGTCATGAAGATCATGTATAAAATGCAGCCTCTATTGCATAAGGTAAAGTATGGATAGACAGACAGACAGACAGACAAACAACGGATAACAGGCGATCACAATAGCTCACCTTTGAGCACTTCGTGCTTATGTGAGCTAAATATTGAAGGTGCTAGAGTGAAAACACAGTTTCATATTGCAATTTTTGTTAATTCAAGGGTCATAACTCTGGAAGAACTAATCCGATCAAGCCCATAATTTAACTCATTTGAGACGTAATAGTCATACACATTCCCTGTAAATATGATTAGGATTAAAGAAAAAATGAAGGTGCTAGAGTGTAAACATAGTTAATTGTTGTATTTTTTGTTAAATCAAGGGTCATAACTTTGGAAGAATTAATCCGATCAAGCCCATAATTTAACTCATTTGAGACGTAATAGTCATACACATTCCCTGTAAATATGATAAGGATTAAAGAAAAAATGAAGGTGCTAGAGTGTAAACATAGTTAATTGTTGTATTTTTTGTTAAATCAAGGGTCATAACTCTGGAAGAACTAATCCGATAAAGCCCCTAATTAATCTCATCCGAGGTCTTATGGTCATACACATTCCCTGTATATATGACAAGGATTAAAGAAAAAATGAAGGTACTAGAGTGTAAACATAGTTAATTGTTGTATTTTTTGTTAAATCAAGGGTCATAACTCTGGAAGAACTAATCCGATAAAGCCCCTAATTAATCTCATCCGAGGTCACATGGTCATACACATTCTCTGTAAATATGATAAGGATTAAAGAAAAAATGAAGGTGCTAGAGTGTAAACATAGTTAATTGTTGCATTTTTTTGTTAAATCAAGGGTCATAACTCTGGAAGAACTAATCCGATAAAGCCCCTAATTAATCTCATCCGAGGTCTTATGGTCATACACATTCTCTGTAAATATGTTTAGAATTAGTGAAGAAGTGAGGTCCTAGAGTGTAATCATACTTAAATCTTGCATTTTTTGTTAAATCAGTGGTCATAATTCAGGAACTACTGATCGCATCAAGTCCATAATCCATCTCAACTGAGGTCTTGTGGCCATAACCATTGTGTTTAAATTTTAATTGTGATTGTTTAAAAAATGTAGAAGCTAGAGTGTAAACAAACTAAATGTGAACGGACGAACGACGGACGCCGAACATTCAACCATCCTAAAAGCTCACTTGACCACTTAGTGGTCAGGTGAGCTAAAAAAAAAATCATCAGCAAATAATATCTTATATACATTGTTAGCAAATCAATATATCTGTCTATAATCATATATAACAACATTTATAAATACATGTAGTATAATTAAAAGGGGAGATAATGGTTCTCCCTATTTACGACCAATAGAAACATCAAAGAGTTTAGACAACTCCATAGTACTTGACAATTTTACACAAGATTAAACAACATTGTAAATACATTTAATCATATTGACCATTGTTTTAAAAGCAACACAGACCCTGTGTGCACTGCATTGAAACTATCTCCTATAATTTGATATGGGTAAACGCTACATAACAAGTTTGGTAAAAATATGACATGTGGTTTCTGAGAAATATTTGGCTTTGATACGGATGGGGCAACATCTACTTTGTAAAGCGGGGGTTTAATAAAATGTAAAACAATATGATACGCATAAATGTGGTAAGTCAACCTGCAACATCTTTTAATACTTTGGTTATATCACAGTGTACGCGTGGTTTTATCCCTCTTTGATTCGGCAGGAAAACGCAATGGTTTTTTATAAATAAACATTGGCCAGTAAACATCTGTCTGTCAAGCATAAAGAGACAACAGCGTAGTAAATCTATAAACAACTTTAAAGCTTTTGTAAAATCTAAAAATATAATACAAAACTGTCGTAACCAGCTAAAGCGTCACACAAGATTCAGATATTCACATGCTACCATTTACTAAACATCCAGCCAAAAAGCCCACTTTGCACTTTCAAATCTGTGGGTTTTATACATGATTCGGAAGCCCGCACGTGTTTAACAAGATCATGGATTTCTTTGTGGTTTTCGTTTTGGTGGTTAACCTTTTCACATAAATTACATAATGCTGTTTGATAAGATTCCTGGAAACCCGGGAAAAAATACTGACTCTTTTTGTCAAGGAAGCTCGAATACCGGTTAATGTCGTCTGAAAGTTTCTTCAGATATTTTCCCAAACTTTCAACATCCGGGAAATCCGCCGCTGAAATGTAAACGTCTTTTGGTTCTATAATGTCGCTCTTCGAAACCCCACCTCTGGCAACTAAAACTATATCATAATTCAAATTTTCGAAGAACTTTTCTGTATAGTACCCACGGCATAGTGCGTTTTCAAATGCTAAATAAAATTTATATGTACTGTTTAAAATTCCAAAACAATCATCGTGAATCCATACTTGGCCGCAATCCCACTTACGACCGCATGTACCAAGTACATCAACATCTATGTATTTCTGTAGTTCCTTCACATATTCTGTTCTTTTCGACTCCGTGGTACAATGAGAACTAATAAGCAACGCCTCGCGCGTTTTATTTTTAGTAATTTGAACAAAATCTCGTCGATCAGGTTCTTTCTTCTTCCATATCTCACCGCTCGGTAAATAAATGTCTGCCGTTTGTTTGTCATACGTCATGGTCCAGTTAAAAGCACTTCGCCAGAATTCGGATTTCCAGTTTCCGCCATCATAGTCGTACGTATAAGGCGTCTCGTCCTCGGCAAAAATCCATACTTGTCCGGAAGGACGTTTATATTCGTACTGTTCCGGCACTCTTCTGCCATTGAATATTACAGCGTCGCTCACTTCTGCGTTATGTTTACATAGAGACATTTCACAGTTTCTGTACTTGCATGGCTTAAAATCACGTTGTAATGCCTTTGGTCTGTATTTTATGTATGGAGATACATTGTACCACGTGATCAAGTAACGTTTGTCGCCATCTTTGCCCAATATCTTCTCATTGTTCGCCAAACTATAATTTCTGCAATAAATTTCCCATTCGTCGGGTTCATCCTGAAATATAAGCATACATTGCTCGAATTTAGATTACATTATACAATGACACATAATACAGCCAAAGTCTTATTTACGGTTTCTTTTCACACTGTTCATCTTGATTGTTTTTCTGTGAAAGTTTGGTCGTCAGTTTGAACTCGATCTAGACATTATTAAGGCTGTCATTTGACTCCGTGACATAGAATTTGACCCCAGATGACCCATATACAAACTCGACCTAAACTTTATCAAGGCAGTCATTTTGACCAATTTTCATGAAGATCCAGTTAATTTAAAGCCTCTATTGCATACACAAGGCATTATACAGACGATGGACACAAAGTGAGCTAAAACACGCTATGAAATGGATGAAAATCTACTGTTTTTAAGTTGGAATTTATCGTCGAACACCCGTAGCGGAGTCAACAACCGTCCAGTTTTCCGACGGTGTTGGAATTAGGTTATCAAAGGGTTGAAATTTGATTGCCATGCAAACATCGTGATTTATCGTCTAAAATTTCAGCCTAAACCACATTTTCCATTCGTACAGCAGAAAGTTGGGTATACATGTTATATTAAAGACTGACATAAACTGATAAACGACTAACAGAAAGGGCTGATAATTGCAGATAGGTTAATTAACGAAAATTTCCGACAATTATCGAGCGTGCGTCTGGACTGTAGGTCAATATTCCATCATGCCCATAGTGCATTGCACAAAGATACATTTGTACACTTCAAGGTAATTAAGGTTACTATAATTCGTCTCTTATCGACCTCTGGATGTTGCCAGTCCATCTCTGTATATTACGTGACCGGTGATATATTGTCGCAGAAAGTATAAAATTTGTCTTGGGTTCCTGATTTGAACAGTACTCATAAAGGTACAATACATCATATATCTAGGCTCTGTGCCGTGTGGTTTTAGACAAGAAGGTTTTCAGAGATTTCACTATAACCATATAAGCCTATGTTAAATCAAGTGACCCCCGGGAAAGGTTGAACAAACTTTGGTAGAGGTCAATTAGACAATGTTACACACTAATATGTAAGTTCCATACCTGTGATTCAAGGGAAAAACAAGTTTCCTGATGAAAGTGCTTTGGTTCTAACATATGACCCAATGTGTACGTGATGGTATGTATGACATAGATGTAAGTCAAAATTTTAGTGCGCTTACATGTATTTACCTTTGTGAATGATAGATAAGATCTTTCATGAAAGTGCCATCTGGTCTAAACTTACTTATCCATTTGATATGTAAATCAAAGTTTTCTGTGTAATTGGTAACTTAAGTTTTTCATTTAATGTATACTCCCTTTTTGGGAAAGAGATAAGTCCTATCCGTTAATAATGACTTTAAAGACCCCACACAGAGACCGTTTTAATATTTTATTCCCACAGAGTATATTTTGCAATAATAGGGCTAAAATTCCACTGCTGTTTATAGCGATTATGCCCAATTTTTATTGAAATGCAGTCAAAATAGGTTCCTTGAAATTGTTGAATATAATATCAACTTTTTGAAAGACTTCAAACATTTCTTGTTCTTATAGTTGGACCTATGAATGGAGCTCAATGTAGTTAGATATTCCTAAATTATTTTATGAATGAAAAATTAGTTAATATTTGATATCAAATATACATTTATCTTGCTTGGCACATACTGGATTACATCACATTGTCTTTCTATAAATACATGGGAATCCCTACAACCTTAAGCGAACATACTTTTTACAAACTAAATCGGAAGCAATATATTTTGAAAGATTTTAATGCTTCCAACTGGTCCAGAATACTTTTTCATTTAAATAATTAGCAATATGGCTTGCAGAGCCATGATTTACTTTGTATACGCGACATGATTAACAGCCTCACGCCGATACTCCTGACGGTTTAAACCATCCAAGATTTACTGTGTACATGGGCCTTACATAATTAACCTCTTCAAAAGGAGCAGAAATCAACCACACAATTGCGCATATGGCTGTAACTATCCGTAAGCCCATCTTACCATTAAGAAAACCTTGATTTATAAATTTTAATTTATTAGAAAGTTTACTGTATAGATTGGCTAGAATGTCCTATTTTCATGAAGTGTATACATCCATTTTTAGGAGTAGAGAAAGGCCTATCCTCTAAACTATGTGTTTTCTTGTACCCTACACAGAGATATTAAAAAATACTACCAGGTTACAGTGAACCTTAATTAGATTTTTAAAATTAGAGCAGTGTTTGCGAGATTATACTTATGGCGTTGAAATACAGACAAAATAGTTTGAAATTGAATAAAACAATGCAGAAAATGCCATTTCTTGGTTTTTTTTGACAATGAAATTAGTTAGTTATTTTAATTTTTGTAAATAAAAATAGCAACATGATATAAATAAGGTTTATCTTTCTTGGCTCAGTAGTAAATCATACATTGTCTTTTATAATCATAATATTCCTACGGATCAACATCTAGTTTTTACAAACTCTACAAACATGTATTATGTACAAGTTTTGCATCACATAAAGTTACTGCGCACAGTGCGAAATACGCTTTCGAGTGCTTAATAATTAAATATGTTGCCAGTAAACCAGTTATATATTGATGCATCATGCTTATCAAATTAATTCCCCTCAAAAATAAACGTGCTAAGGTTTATACATCACGCTATTAGCTGGTAATATAGGCCTTAAAGTTCCACTGAGTATAACTGTTAAAAAGAAAAGCAAAATTTAGAGTCATGTTAAGCTTATTGACTTGTTTTATATTCGATTATGCCATTTTTTTTAGTTAAAATAGTATTTAGTACAGTGTATTCCTTGAGTTTGTCTGCAATATGAACTAAAAAAGCTTTATTTCATGAATCACAAACCTACAGTCTGGACCTGTGTTAATGTGAGCCTCTAATCCAGCAGGTCCCTGCCTAATCAGTTTATATTGGTATATTCCAGTTAATATTTTATGTCAAATAGTACTTTTTTAGGAACCAGACTTGACAGTACTTGAAAATTACAAGCTCACTTCACAATCGGCTAAGATTTATATATGAAAGACAAAAGAACCAAGTTTTAGGCAACGCTTAAAGACTAGGAACACAATATTTTGAAACTAAATCGGAACCTAGTGAAACTAATTTGAGCCATATTGTCACTAGCCTAAATGCTATTAAAATCTTGTTTACTTCTGTGTTAGAAATTTGCCTTGTCTAGTGCCTTTTGTATTTTGTAACAACATTATATTAAGAAAAGCATTACGCCGATCTCTTGCACAATTTTGAAGTCCGTGCACTTTCAGCTACATAGTCTAACCTTCGTAAAAGTAATCCAAATCAATTCCATCACAAGTTACTGACACATAAAATAGATGTGAACTTTACATCGGTTATCAATTTTAGGCTTAAACCATTAAAAAAATCTTTAACCGCAAAGGGTATAATAACTCTGTTAACGTAACTGCTATATCACGCATGTTAGACACATTCAAACAGGTATGATTTTTCTACCACACTAAATACAAACGTTTCAAACTATGTGTTCTAAGTAGCTTTGACTTGAAATAGTAAAAATCGGCCTGCTGCTAACCGCATGACAGATTTGAACCTTAAGGTTACTATTATTAAAAAGTGTATTCAATTTTTAATGTATGTCTTCTGTTTGCAGAGTTTGAATTCTAATCTCACTGAAAATCAATTATTCATTTATGTTGGATTAATGTATACAAACCTTATTAAAATGTTACTGAAGTTTCACATACTTTGTAACTAGCAGGGTATAAACATGCTATAACGTATTCTGACACCTGTCAAACTAACAAATTATACGGCTACTTTTAATCAGAATGTTTCTACAGATAAGTGAAAGTATACCTAACAACTTGAGTGATTCTCGTTTTTAGTACAAGTTTTGTATCACACTATTTTCATTGCTTGATAATTCCAAATATTTTAAACTTTTGGTTATAGTTTGAGTAATTCATATATTTCTACACTGAATATTTCATAGAACTATAATATAACTTGGTTGTTTTTTCGGAGTTATGTTAAAACCTGACACACAGACAAAGTAGATGGCCTAGTTTGACCATAAAAGGTATGATATGACAGACCCCAGTTAAGAGTTATTTTGCTTGTACCTGAGAAAGCCATTGAATTCTATATCATCAGGCATGCAATCATTAACCAGCGTGATAAGCCATAAATTCTCAAGGAGAATAGACTTGAAATTTGTAGTCATATTAAAATAAAGTGATATATCTCCATGGGATTATTTCCCAAGCACCACTTGCTTATATTTTTGTAGACGTTACTTCAATTGTACACCGACAAAAGTGTATTCTGTATGGCAAATGTATGATACTAGCCAGGACCCCATGTCAAGAGTAATTTCCCTTTTACTAGATTAATGCATTGCTCTATCATGTTTTGCATTCATTAGCCAGTCTGATAACCAATGCCCAGTTAGACTAGAAAATTTGACAACTGCCCCAGACTATTGCAAAATCATGTCAATATAACGCCATGGAAATAGTGCAACCAACTTGGTTATATTTTTGAAGATACATAAATTTTACTCAGACTATTGTAATTTGTGTAGAAATCTGTAGCGAGATTGTGACCAACAGAACAAAATGACCAAAATTGCCCTTTATCGCTCACCTGGCTACAATTGGCTACTGTCGAACTTCACCGCGTTGTTTGGGAGTTAATTTTGACGTTCGGGTTGAATTGGACTATTGGAGTATTATCCAAATTTTGATAAAATAGCGATAAAGTTTTGACCCAGGAGTCAAAGTTTGAACAACCTTGGTAGAGGTCCACTAGGCAATGTCACATGCCAAACATTTTCCTGTCTTTGAAAAGAAGTTTTTATGTTTCTGTTGCCATGGTAACCAGAGTTCTGCATTGAATGGAATTATTTGAACAAGTATAATATGGCTTCATGCAAGGAACATCCCTGTCAAGTTTCAACAACATTGGCCTAGTGGTTTCAGATATGTTGTTTCAAGGAAACGTACGTACAGCGTAAGACGGACGCCAAACAATGAGCAATCCTATAGCACTTTGTGCCGGGTGTGCTAAAATATCTCAGAATAGAGTCCCAATATATATATATTTACATATCAGATGAATAAATGGATAATTACGATATTCTGAAAAACTTGAATTCTTTAAATGAATAAACTTGAAAGGGGTTTATAAGTGTTGAAATAAGTTAAGAGCATGTTACTAAGTATAATTACTTAAGTATTTTCGTGAAATCGGGGCCTGGTGTTTGCCAGCTTGCTTTATTCATCTGATATGTGAATATATATATTGAGTGTCATGATATTTTCAGTGAAATGTCAGATAAGCAAGATGTCCTCACGCTTGCATTTATTCGGTCGTTTATACAACAACATCCCAGAATGAGTGCTACATCATATTGCGCTCGGATGTGGATGGACACCTACAAATCTTATTTAGAATTTTATCGCTGCAGTAACGATTCAATAAAAGAGCCTTTAAAACGTTTCTACTTACTAACGTTAACTCTTCAGATATTGTTGTTTGTTGATTAACAAGCATCCGTGCCGTTACTCGGCTGTTTGTACTTGAAATCTTGAATTTAATGCCCTCTGCCCCCTGCGGCTATGAATGTTCTTTTCAATCATTAATATGTTCTATGGACTTTAGACAGAGATCATCACGACTAACATTCGGACCAATTTTTTTCTTCAAAATGTCGGTGTAGCTACCAGAACCGAAACATTAGGTGAGATATTTAGAATGCGAGTTACAGCATATTTGAATACGCGGATACATGAACGTACGTGCTCTTTAGTAGTTACTGTCGTTCATAACGATATTCAGCACCATGAAACTCCCCAGTTACGTGATGTATATAAACAAAGCTATTTATGGCCGGGTTTTTTTTCAGTGAAATACCGGCCGGCAAGCAATTGTAAGCATATTAGGAGTGTAGAGAGGAGCTGATTGTAATGTGAACACAGAAATCGTCTGCTTTTTGTTGGGAAGTGCAAATTTCAGAATAAATAACATAACTTACTGTCCACTTTTGTGAGTTTTGGGGGAAATCACTTCAAATAAATTTAAAGTTAACTTTCAGGTATTGCAATGTTTTATTGAAGGATTAAATACTGAGTCGATGTATGTTTCTCATGTACATTTTCTTTATGTATATAAGTGCTTTAAAAAGATGTTCTTCTTTCGATAGTGAGACAATGGCCAGTTAACTATATCAGGGAGATATCATTTATCTGAATACACACTAGAAAGGAATGTCACTTAGTTCCGACAAATGCCATTAATTTTTATAAACATTCAAGGTTAATATTGAATGAAGAGCAACTTTGATTAATGAATATTGTGGAAAACCATACCTAGGTCGTTTATGGGACTATTAAAAAAGTGGCCATTTCTCTACCTGAACCCTTTTTATAGTTCTTCCCCGGCCTTACTTAAGCTATATTGTCTCAGACAGAAAAATGACTACAATATAGATAATCGATCCAAAAAGATGTCTTTTGACAGAATTTCTGGTAATTAGGCATTCTGTAATTACATTTGCCAACATTTCTGTCAATATTTCGTCGCCAATGGTCTCGAAGAGACGTGTAATGTTTAAAGCGATCAATAACGATTTCGCGAAGACGAGCGATACGATGAAGACGATCGAGTAGCGTTCGGCCTTGCAGACGTAAATGATTTCGAGTAGCGATACTAAGACGAAAAGCATTTTGTCTTGTGAAGGTAGGTTGATGTTTTGCAATCGCTGTCGTGAAGAATGACGATTGAGAAATGTTTGACAATCGCTATTCTGAATGCTCGTGATGTTGATACACATACTGTTAAATGTTCGATGACGTGAAGGCCGTGCAGGCAGGGGTTGGTAGAAGAGTAGGCTACTGTTCAAACGACAGATAAGGTGGAGACGAGTAAACAATAGTGTTTGAGAATCGAAACAGTGAGCACGAACAAACGATGTTGTCAACGGTAGCAGAAGACGATCAGTGTTGCTCGCAATCATGAATACGAACAGCGTTGAAAATCGATGTCGTGGAAACGAGTAGTGTTTGATGATCGTTATCACGTGTAGTGTCGTAAAGACGAGTAAAGATTTGTGAAAACAAGAAGTGATTAATAACCATTACACCATCTCTAAAATATCTGGTCCTAAAATGCCCGTCAACTTCGAAAATTTTACCTCCAATTTATATTTAAGTTTCTATGTACAAATGTACAGGGCTCTCTTCCGAACAGTCAAATAGACAAAAAATATTGGTTATGGTACCTACTCCATTTTATTCCGCGGGATAGGAAGACTAAGTGTAATTCCATTTAAAATGTAGCCAGTGCATACTACATATACACAAAAGATAACTTACTTCTGCGCTCTGAACTCTGTACACCAGTTGCACTGTCACATACATCGACAACATGGATACTCCCACTATAAAGAACAGAATCTGTCTTCCTGAAAGCAATCAATAATGCCTAATCAAATTAAGTACCATCATCCATCTACACAGTATACACGACACAATCTCAAGTAAATCTGGGCTCTTACAAGGTCTCAACTATTTTATAAGTACATGTAATCATAAAAGTATAATTACTAATTCACTTCAACCATCAGTTTATGCCGATGGAAAATATCACACATTTCTAGTAAAGCCCCCACCCCACCCCCGCGAACACACACACATCCCCCACTGTCATGAAATAATCTAAAGTACATGCAAAAGAAGATTTCTGGTCGGCTTGTGTAAATATTTATATAATATAAGTATTTTTTGGATCAAGCTGACTGAAATGCACGATCTTTCTGATGGCGTACAGGAGGTGATTTTAATCAGATCGTTTCTGGATCTGATGCTACAGTATACACACTCAGCATACAGCTACTTGTGTACAAGTGTTTTGCATCAAATCATTTTTTCCTGCATGTTGTGTGAGTCATCATATTCAGGCTGCAATACTTAAAACACTGTTGGTTTCCCCCCTACTCCATCACCGTTAAATAATGTCGGGTTTATTTGTATGAATACTTCTTAGATAAATAAAGTAAACATAAACAGATTCCAAACGTGTTTTTGATAGAAAATGCCACATTTTATGGCCATGGGTTTATTTCCTAGGCAACTAGGGAGGGTGAAATGTAAGCAACAAATAGGGTCGATCAGTTGCAATAAAAATTGAACTTTACGATAAACTATCGCCAATATCTTTCCACAATTAAGACAGAGTACTTTAAAGAGCTAAATTAACATGCAATTACAACACGGTACATTGTATATTACAATTTACAGCTTGTGTTTACCAGCTATTTGATATGTGAAAAATATATATTACAGTGTCATGATATATTCAGTTAAATGTCAAGGCATCCGGTCAGATAAGTAAGAAAGAAAAATTAGTTGTACTCACGCTTGCATTTAGCTGGTCGTTTATGCCACAACATCCCAGAATATCATTCCTATTCTTGGTACACGCACAGAGGATGCTCTCCCGAATGCTCATGCAGTAGAAAATCTTCCTTGTGTAAACTTGAGATAATAATCAATAAAGTAATTTAAACCCTCTTCTGGTACCATGAGCACACTACTGTATAGTTCAAACAGTTTTGCTGTAGTATGAATGTGTAAAGCATTCCCAATGATTCCTATCTGAGAGATAGTAAATATAGATAAAGCGAACATGAATAACCATCTGCCACAGAAAGCAACTTTCTCCTATATATCCAATCTCTGTATCTAATCAAAGCATATTAAACGTTAATCGATCGGATGTAAGCACAAAATGGCGTAAAATTATGCTGAGAAACATAGATAGACTGGCGTTCAGTCCATTATTTTAGGCCAAGAAAGATAGATAGGCATACAGGATAAAATATAAGCATTTGTCTAATCTGTACTGGGGTACTTGAAAGTGGCTAATACGTAAATTGGTTGGAGGCCATCAAAAATGACATTGTCATTATAAGGTTATCTGAGCTGATAAGCTGATCTAATACGGCATTGCACTGTAGCATTTTTTTATATCGAACGAATTACGATTATTATAAGATCCATTTCTGCTGACTAAATACTTTTGTGTCAATGTGAAAGTAGAAAAGGAAGGAATTTGTGTTCAACTTGTCTAAACGCTGTCAGTTTATTATATCCGTCTCATGTGCTAAAATGCCGAAACATTAATTGCATGATGCATATACTTGGTAGTTTTCTTTGTATCCCATTTGGGATGGCGTAAAAAATCCTATACAAATCTTTCCATTAATATTATTTATGTGATCACAAAGCTTTTATCTCACAATGATCGAGCAAATGGAAAGTAAAATGCGTCCTAGCGGGATTCTTATCGATCTATACATGACCATTTTGACAGAGGCGCGGGTCAGAGCGATATACTCTGTCATTGGTTTTAGAATACAAGTGTACAGTCCATATAATTATGTAACTTTTGATATTTCCCTGCGTTTTTCGTACGCCTATCGCTGCCCCCGCCTCCGAAAAAAAGATTATTAATCCATGAATACTGTCTTGCACGTTAACGACCTCACTGGTATTAAAAAGGACAGTTATTATAAGAATACAGAATAAAGAATGTGTTGGGTCGGAGTTTTGTAATAAAATAGCTTGGAAATAAATAGAGATAGTTTTTCATCTTTAAAATAGATTTGACAATTTCGCATCCCAGAGAATACACGTGGTCATACGCCTGATTATAGCTAACCACTATATACAGCATGATGTTACCAAGATAATTACTGTTTTATTAGCTGTGGGATATCAAATGTCGCCTTGTTGACCACTTGTCTTGTGTGGCAGTAGCAATTGCAGTGGAAAGAGGCACATATTTTTGTAATCTAAATTTGGTATTCACATTTCATATGACCTTCAAAACATCTGCAGCAAACTGAAACGCGGACTTTTTATACGGACAATTAAGAGATAATGCAACATATTTAAACAGAATTTAGATTTAATATGAATGATGGTGAATCATTTGTGTGATGTTTAAAACACAATGAAACTGGCACTGAGAAATTCTAAAAGAAATTGAATAAGCACTGTACATCATAATTATGATTCATTTTTACATGTATGCGAGGAAATAAAAAATATAGTAAATATATAATAAACAGTTTTTAAAATTGTTATACGTGTAATGCGTATACTACATGTAAACATATCATAATGCAATTTGCATCTTTTGTGTTAATGCCTTTTAAATCAACTGTATAAGTGCATGTTGCTGACTGTCTTGACTGTATAACGTCATGAACAGATGTACTTATTCACAATAATAAAATTATAATGCTGAACTTGGCTATCTTTAGGCTATCTTTAGTCAAAGCAATATCTTTTGATGTTTACTAGCACAGTATATAAAATACAATGTAGTTTTCAGTAACATGAAGATGCCTTGTGCCAGCATTGCATATGATAAAACATTTCAAGACTGTGTAAATGTATGACAAGTGCTGCAGTCCGCAGTCTGTATTAGTTTTAGTATATAGAGGATATTTGTTTGTTTTGAGTGGATATGGAATATATCTCACCGAGAAGTGATACAATTGTAATATTTTCACGAGCGCGAAGCGCGAGTTAAAATATGAAAATTGTATCCTTTGAGTTGGATTTCCATATCCCTCAAAACAAACAAATTTTCTTTTTTTTTATGCTAAATATTAAAACAAAAGCAAAATTATGTATATGCACTACTTAAAAGTGTTCCGGCGACCTATATCACCCACCTGTGACGATGAAACTAATCACCTCTATTTCACTGATAAACCTTTTATTATAATTAATATATTTCCTATTTATTCCAAAAAGAGATATATCTCCAATTTCAAAAAGATATATTTCGTTTTAATAGAGAGATCTCTTTCATGCTTTGGGGTATCTTTTTATCACAGAAAGATGTATCTTGAACATATTTGAGCAGAGATATCTGTTTAACATCATTTTGAGAGATATCTGTCAATTTTTTAGATATACCTCTAAAAGTAACAGAGATATCTCTCAAGGTTAAGAGACATATCTATTTTTAAACAGATATCTCTTTTTAGTGATATCTTTTAGAGTAAGAGAGACATATCTGTACGGCAGAGAGAGATATCCATTACAACGAGAGATATCTCTTTAGTATTGGGTGATATCTTTCAAAATAGAAAAGATATCTCTTTTAAAAGAAATTAATCTTTTAATTTACAGAGATATCTATGAATTATCTGTAATGTTTGAGCCTGAGCGATAGCCTTGTAGGGTATCTGTATGACCATCTCTCTTGATGTATCTGAAGAGAAATTGCGTTCATTTTTCCTTGAATGGTGTGAAGAAGAGTATTTTCTTCAACTCTTGGTGATAGTAAGCTCCTCGGTTATGTTCATACAACAGCTTTACACAGTATGGTATTGTTCATAAACGAAAAGCAAAGTGAGTCCTTCGCCAATAATTATGTTAGTGGATGGTCGGGGATCGAGCCTATGATCCCTGGATTACCAGTCACTAATTTTCATCTCTAATAACCATGCCTAAGAATTATATCAAGAATACTACGGACTGGAAAAGAATTGTTTTTTGTAGAAATAATTCAACAGTTACAAATTTTACTAAATTCCAGACCTAAGTAACATATGTATATCTCCCAGACGGCTTTATATATGCTATTACGACACATTCTAACGCACTATCGACGTGACGTCGTTTCTGATTGGTCACGTCATTTAAATTTGCGACTATTATAATTTATAGCGTATATATAGTCGCAAAAACAAAGGACGGTTTAATTATCGCATTTTAAACATATTGTGCGTTAGAAAAGAATTAACTATTTAGTGATTTTGAGATTTGTGACCGTATATATGGCTTAAATGGTCGCAAACAGTTTTAACAGCTCCGGCTAACGCTGTCGCCATTAAAAACATTTGCGACCATTAAAAACCGTATATACAGTAGCAAATATCAAAATTACAAAATTGTTAACCCTATAATAACAGCGTCGATTCCGTCCTTTCAGCCTACCAAATATTCTCAACAAAAATATTTAAATGGTAACCTACATTTTTTCTTCATATTTACATATAGTAGTTGCCGTCTTTGACAGCTTATCGCTGTCTTACATCATCGCCCAGAACTGTAAATGGTGTGTAAACTGCTTGTCAAGACATACAAGTGAAGTTCCGAAAATGTTTGCAAATTGTCATTGTTGTGCTAAATGCCATGTTATTAAAAGGCGAAAGCTTGATTTTCTAGAAAATGTATTCCCCTGTAATTTGCAGACGAACAAATTCACGTTGCAAATCTTTTTATTCCTGCAAAAATGCAATATATTCCTTTTTCAATTCACCTAACATGAAATTTCCACCAACAGCAAATAAGATTCCAGAAGTTCTGAAGGTAAACATGCATTTCCTAGACAATTCGACTTTTAATAACATGGACTTTGGCAGTACAACAACAATTTCCAAACATTTTCCTCACCCATGACATAAATCTTTTATAATTCTGTGGTACATGTACTTCATGGACATAATTTTATGTTCTTTACTTGTAATTATTTAACGAGATACTGTTTATGGTATAAGTTACTTAATAAAAAAAGTATGTTCTGTTCTGTAAAATAACTTGTTTCCGAGACACTGTATCAAACCGATGATAGGTTTTAAGAAAGTGTTGTGCAACCTGATTGTTTATCTCTCAATAGTCTATGTCAAACTAGGCGTATTACAACGAGCCACTAATTTGTGGGAAATTAAACACATGTATTCAGAAACAGTCAGTCAAAATGATATGAAGTTGCCCGTTCTGAAATAGTGTGTATGCAGCAAACACACGATTTACATCTGGTTGGGTTCATCTACATATTCTTGACCATCAATCGATCCCGTGATCCTAACCATACATCAATCTATCCATCCATCCGATCATCCATCCTCCCCTGTCTATAGCTATGTTTTACTGCCGGTCACAATCGATTAACGATTAAAACTAGCAGGCGCGTTGTCTGGGACTGGGACAGTTGTTAAGATATTATTACATGCATGATTATAATAGATAAAAGTTAAAAAGACCTACAACGACTATGTTAAAAACAAGGTCCTAAATTTAGAAGTTGAAGTAAAGGGTAGCCGCTCAGCAAAGATGTTTATGCTGGGGATTGATTGTACAAGAAAAGGGAGACAGACGGATACTTCTGGGAAAATATGGATTTGATTGATAAGTTGTGTTCTTGAGAATGGTATTGGATAGTTCATGTTTCTAGTAGGTGTGAGGTGGTGTGGTCAACACACACGAGTTTAATTTGGATTTTATACAGGAAGGTCATAGCGCTGATGTTTCGACGTTGTCAAAGGGTTTGCCAATTTAGGTCATGCAGCATTTTTGTGACACTACTGTGTAACTGTAGTCATTGAAGATATATTTGGTATTTTTGCCATGGATGCCAAACAGTAGAACAGTATACTAACTGGGGTGTGACTTCGTTCCCCCCTCCTTGAATTACTTCCCTACCTTATCCAAAGTTTCCAAACACACACTCGACTCATCATGATGTTCAAAATCATCATGGGTATGGTACCGGCCATAAAGGCTGACACTTTTTTCATTCAACAAAGGCAGAAAAGACAGATTCGGCGTAAAACTCTTAGTGACTTTGTTAATTCAAATCCAGTGCTTAAGTACGAAACTAAACACAAAGAGTGCTACATCATTCCTGACGCTAAATCAGTTAAACTTAAAAAATCCTTCTTTGTAAAAACTGTGCAGAGACAGTAGGTGAATTTAAATCCGCCCTTCAAAAGTGTTTTTAACATAACACTTGCGCACCTCAGCGGTTAAGATACCAGAAGTGGTAATTACTACCGCCAGACTTTGTATCGATACAGATACACACTCGTCCTTCCATCCATCCAATTATAAGCCTCATCCGACCTATCCCTAGAGTAGGCGCTTGCTGACGCGGTTTTGTCAATAATTTACACTATACCTCAAAGATGGCTGAAACATTATTTTTTCGCTAGAAAATTGTAATTTTATGTTGTTTTTGTTTTAAGCAGATACGCCTTTATACCAAATAATGTATTTTATGCATTGTTGTAAATATGTTACTTCGTTCATGCCTATGGCAATGATATGTGATGTCAATTTTGGAAAGAAAAAGAGACCTTTTTCTTTTATCTTTCGAGATTTTAGAATGAAATTAAAGCAGAATGACTCAGGCAAACCCTTGTTAATACGTATAATAAGTCTTGCATTTTTATGTGAATAATATGTTGATATAATGTGTTCATGTGTTCCTAGTAGGAAATTAGAGGTCGAACAACAATCTACAGCATCGTGATAAATGATAATTGGGCACTGGTAAAGATGGAGTTCTCTTGTATTGTGACACTAAAACTTCGATTCAAAATAAAATTAGTTATAATCAAACACCTGTGATTCAAGGGAAATTATTTCAAAATTAACTTGAAATTCTGACCCTTTGACACGAGATACATTCTACGCATTAGTGTGAAAAAGTACAAGGCTGTCTAATATAAAAAACTTCTATTGAAAAAATATGGTATGCATCAATAATTCCACAGACAACTGATCAGCATGACAACTTGCTAACATGACAATACATCAACATGACAACTCATCGAAAATAACATCAACAAACTTGGACAACATTTATCATGCAGTACAAACATGCATACATGACACCCAGATATTACTATATCATATTTAAAGATTTTTCCAAAAGGACACAATAAACTTGAAAATATTTGGATGTGATTCACAAATAGCCACTGAAAATATGAAATTTAGAAAAGCTGTATATAAACTGTCATTTATAATACATGAATAACTCATCAAGTGTTTGATACAAATTCATTGATAATTCCTGACTTAGTCTTAATATTAGTTTCGATTTATTTTTTAAAACATTTCTAATATAATTATCATTTATAGGATCGCATTCCATCCGGCGTACGGCCGTTTCTTTCAAACAACATCTCCTCTGAAACCACTAGGCCAATGATGATATAACTTGGCAGGGATGTTCCTTGCATAAAGCCCTTCCATAGTTGTTCAAATAATTCCATTCCATGCAGAATTCTGGTTGCCATGTCAACAGAAAGGAAAAACTTTAACAAGCTTCTTCTTAAGAACAGGAAGGCCTACAGCTTAGAGAGTTTGGCATGTAGCATTACCTAGTGGACCACTACCAAGATTGTTCAAATTATGACCCTCGGGTCAAAATTCACTCCCTTGAGGGTGACCGGTCACTTGATTTTTAATTGCAGTTTACCAAGTTTACTAAATGAACTGACCATATAGCACTCAAGATTGACTTTAAAGCTACATAAGTACTTAACTTGTTTTGCATTAGGGAGAAACAAGCATGATTTTGAAGCTAACATAATATCATTCTAATATTTCAGATGGAAGACAGTTAATCTGGCAGAAATTGAAGAACAGTTATAAGGACACAGGCCATTTCCAAGATGTAATCCAGGGAAAGGGTTACCATGGAAAAAGATAAACAGATCCCTGAAAACGCAAATAATCTGAAGCGGGGAACTAGCGTTAAGCCTTCTGCAGGGTGCAGAAATGAACCTGTTCTTACTAATGGTTGTGAAAATGGTGCTGTTGGCACTGTTAACTTTCAAAGGCGAAATGAAATGATGAACGGACAGGTTGGCTGCCTAGCTATAGGCATGCAATGTAATGGTAATGATTTAGCTGATGATATTGAACAAGATCATGGTTTGCTGCAAGCTCAAGAAGTTGCAACTTGTGGAGGAAGAGATAGAAAGATTAAAAATGATGTAAAAAAGGACTTGAAGGTTACTATGAATGGTCTAGATGTGAGACTGAATGGCACTGGGTATTCTAGAACTGTCTGCAATGTTTACAGGCATGAAAATGACCTTATATTTGGTAGAACACGAGGAGGTTTTGTAAACAATCAGGAGACTGTTGCAGTTGAGAATCATGTTTCAAATGAAGCTAATGATATGAATCCTATAGCCAGAACAAATGGTCACATGGAAGAAAATGCTGGAATCTCAAGAGAAATTTCTACAAACACTAGAGAGTTAACTGCACCCCTAGCTATTCCCGAGAGTTTCTCTGATGATGAAAGTTTGCATGAAGAAGACAGTCAAGCACCTCAAGCATGTGATAGTAGCATTCGACAAACTGACAACCGACAAACTGAAAGTCACTTTAGTGGTTTAAATAAATCAGAGGAGTCTGCAGAAGATGAGGTGCTAAATGTCAGTGTTTCTTCAGACAGTCTTAATTGCGATGACTTTGACCTAGAGGTCAAGGAAGAAGATGAAGTCAAACAAAATGGTGCTCAAGATGACATAGGTAGTGATAGTGATTTAGGAGAACTAATGGATGATGTTGAACTTCAGGATAACCAAGTGGAAGAAAATGTACAAGAAGTAGAAAATAATGAAATTGAAGTAGCAGAAACTGAAGTAGATGATGATGTAGGTGATTTTATCGAAGCAGATTTGCCTCCAAATGTGGAGAGGTTAGCATTCTTTTCAAGAGATTCAACATCTGATGAGGATGAAGGGTGTGGAGATGAAGTGTTGCCAAATAATGACGAGGATGTAGAATCTGATAATGAGACTATAGACCCAACAGATGGTGGCTATATGTCTCCTAGTAGACTCAATGAACACAAAGTATTGAACTCAGATCAGTCGTCAAATGGTGCATGCAATGTGTTATCAGCCACTTCAAATTCAGTAAGGGGGGAAGTGGCTAGTCTTTATCCATGCAATATTTCTTGTGATAAAAGTAATGAGGAAAATGATGATTATGTTTTAAGTTCAGATTGTAGGTGTTCAGAAAAAAGTGTAGTCGCAGATTGTGCGTCATGTAATACGCTGAGTCATGGTGGAAACTCTTCAGTGAGTGGAGATAGAGATAGTAATACTGGAAATGGGAATAACTTATGCGCATGCTGTGATAGACCCATGGTTGTGGACAGTGAACATCAACATGAGTTAGGTGTGAATGTTTGTGATAAATGTTTTAAAGAATTAAATGCCGAACAAAGTAGATGGTTTGATAATGGTGCAAAACATAAAACCTGGCCGGGGTCAAGGTCGGGTTCATCAAGCAATTATCTTAACAGAAACTGTGGCAGTTTGTTGATGCCTTCTAACAACTCAGACAAAGTTAGTAATAATTCTTTTACATGTGCTAGATTCAGTAGCAGTGACAGTGATCCATATGATAGGATATACGTGTCAGATTCTTCCGAGATGATTTCACCAGATGCAGAAACTGGTACAGAGTCAGTCTTCCAGTCTTCAAGCTTAAGTAATTCAGGTGGGACAGCTGTGCAATATAGACAGGTAATGATAGTTAGCATTTTGATGTGAATGCATCAAAATTCTTGGGCATAACATTTTGTGGATTTAATGAATAAAATGCTTTTCTAAGTAGGCACTTTAATTCAAAATTAATCTTGTTATAGAAAATGGTAATATTGGACTGTGGACAGCTGTTTGGTAGATTCTCAAATTTGTGGCTTGACCTACTCGTGACATTAACGAAACTTTGCCACACAAAAGTAAATGATTTTACAGTACATGTAAATTCTGTGTATAGTATGAGAATCAATGCAAAAATTACTATATATCTATATAGTGTAAAATTTTACATTTGAATTTTTTTAAGTATGGATGAGAAAAGTTACAGCTTGAGTGGACCTCAAACCAGAGACCTTTTGCTTACAGGACAGATCTTCTACTGAGCTACCCAGCTGCTTGCACATTTTCTCCCCTACTAATCAAGTCCTATAATGTGACATGTGGGATTATCAGCTAGCATGTTGCTCTGTCTCAACAGACATCTCAATTACATACATGGACATATCTGGCTACTTAAATTGATCAAATTTGGTTCAAAAACAGCAAGAGTTGAATAATACTGCTTTAAAAGTTACCTCTTAACTGCTATGTAGTCATGATCTGCACTGTTAGCTATAATCCACTTCAGTCAGAAAACTTTCAACAGAGTATTAACCATTAAAAGCATGGCACAAACTGAAATATGGACCAGTCCATTTTAGAAATTTAGCGGGATAATTAAGTGTTAAATTATTTTTCCCTCTCTTTTTAGTCAAGTGAAGAAAGAAGAAGAGGCGAAAGCAGACCGTTACAGCGTCAGTCTATTTCCTTAGATTTTACAAGCCCCGAGGAAGTTTTATATTGTCCATACTATACTCGAAGGTCACGAAGTTTAGATCAGGATCTGATCCAGCTAGATGATCAGTATCATTCTGCTGAAAGGTAGTATTTTATTTGCACATAGTACAGAGGTAGTTTGAATCCACTCGGAGTCAGATCCAATTATTTGCTTATGTTGTTGTTTATTTTGAGGGAAATAATAAGAGTTAGAATGGAATTTCAAGGTTTACAACTTTTTGTGGTACTTTATTTCCATCATTAAGTTGTAAAACCTGAAGAGATCCACACAATTCAAAGAAAAGAAAAAAAATTATGAACTGATCATTTTCCACAAATTGAGATTATAAATACATGTGAAAAAAGTCACGTTACTAAGTTTGATTGCAAAAACAAATTTTGAAACCTTCAGATCCACTGAATGTGATGAACCAAATATTGCAATCTCTAACTCAAACTTCCAAGATGATGAAGTCAACACACAGGAGAAAGTGTTTGAGAAGCAGGCATACAATGTTCCCGTGTCGGTTCCCGGCCGTAATGTACCCATGCAAATCCCTAGCTGCAGTAGCTCCGACGAGGAAGAAAACACTCGGATGCCAGGCGTCAGTAACGAGGATCTGGCTAGCATCAGTGTGTTTGACCGGGAGAGTTTTGAAATGGCACAGTCTGACTTGGCAGCAAATTTGGAGTTGGCTAATGACAATATGCTGTATGGTGCAAGCTCAAAAGGAAAACATTCTAGAGGACAAAAAATGAGGTGAGACATTAACTTCATTTTGTATCTTCCTTAATATACCGTTCCGTATCAAGTGGAGTCTTACAGGAAGAGAAAAACAGCTTTGTGAGTTAAAGACTTTCCTGTCAAACATTCAGACTTGGGTTTTTAAGACCTGTTATTGAGAAAATCAACTTTAGATCTTAAGTCGAGTAAAGTCTAGCAATCTTATTATGATGGTAGTCTGAATTAATTAAACAAATGCAAAGTTATTGGAATCTCCATGAATTAGAATTTTAAACTGATAATCTAAGTAAAATGTTATTTGAATCTTACACTGTCGAGGAAATGTATTTGCTACTTGTTTTGTAGGTTGGATGAAAATGAGCCTATATATGAGGATATTGACCAGCTAGGGTTACTCCTGGAAGACAGTGAGAGAGAGGGAGAGACTAACAGGCTGGGAACTGCTCAACCACTCTGTACAGCAATAACCAAGGTAAACATCCACACTGTGCAATCTAGTCCTAGTCTAGGAATTTCACTGAACTGCTTCCTTATAAAAACTAAGGATTTAAATTGATCATAGTATGGCTTAAGCTATTATATGTAGAGTTTCTTAGCCCTTACCCTGCTGAATTTAAAATGGACTGTAGCTTCATTTAGGAAAGTACTATTATTGTTCAAAGGGTGCTCAGTATGAAGAGACTGAGTATAATTTTAAGCTTAGCAGAGTGCTTACATGTAATTCTAAAAAAGTAAAATGTGCTATTGTTAGCTTAAATATTTCAGTCTAAGGCGTAGAGAGAAATTTGATGTCCTATAAGTCCTGAGACTAGCTGATATAAAACCTATAGGAATATGCTGTACAAATTAAACAAATAGGAAGCATGATGGTCTACCTCAAGCCTGGTAAGTTAATACCTGAATGCCTTATGCGGCTGTTTGCCTTAGCCAGCTGTTATGACTCTACTGAATTTCCTTGCTTTCAAAAATGGTAATTCCATCTGGCTAAAGTCTCAAAAACAATTACTTTTAGTTGTAAGAACTTTTTTCCGCAATCAAAAAGAATTAGTATAATAATAAAAATCAAAAAAAGTAACTGAATGTAAGTGCTATGTAAAATTATAGACTGAGATATAGTTTGCAACATAAGGCTCTAGTACAGTTATGGACTTATGTCTGTAATATGGCCTGAATACAAATCAGTAAAATTTTCTAATGGGCTTAAATAGTTATCAAATTCAGTTTTATAAATTTTTGCCGTCTAAAATTGCCTATTGAAGAAACAGATAAGTCCTAAGTAACATTGTTTTTGCTTAGAAATGATGAGCATTTGTTTTTGATCTGGGAAATTCAGGGTTTTGAGAAAGGAATATTTGTTCAAAGTTTAACAAGAGATTGAGAACAAAATTCAGCATTGTACTCCTAAACCTGTTCTCAGGATGTCCCAAGGGTGGTAAGTTAATACCTGAATGCCTTCGTCTGCGTCTGTCGGTGTTTGCCCGTCAGACCAGATGGTCTGTCTGATGTAATTTGATGCATGCAAGATTCAAGATAACTTTCTACACATCTACCTTGCTGTTTGAAGTTAATTCCATCCCTGCTTAAAGTGTTAAGAACCAATTACTTTTAGGTTGTAAGAATCCTTTTCACATTCTGCAATCAAGAAAAAAATGAATTGAAGTATAAATAATAAATAGGCAAAAATGTAACTGAATGTAAGTGCTATGTAAACCCATGTCCTACTATACGGTCAACTCATACTTAGGTTGCAAGTTAAGGATTCCTATATAAGCATATATACGCACATTATGTGACTGTAATTTTGTCATCTTGAAGCATTTTAAAATCAGTTGGCACAAATTTTCATGTAATGTTGCTAGACCCACGCCTAGTTAAGCAAGGTCATATTAGAGTTTGGTAATATTCCTCTATATAATATATGCACAAATTCGTTTCGGACTGTAACTTGTCAGCCTTAAAGGATTTTACCTATTTAATGTTACAATCAAGAGACTTCATGACATCCCTAAAAAGGTAGGTAACAATTAGAGTTTATAGGTTGGTCTTGATATAGGTAATTTGTGTGATGAGCATTTGTTATGCTTTGAAGGATTTTAGGAAACTGTGCACAAAGGGTTTTGACTGAAAGGAACCCCAATTCCCTACCTCAGTCAGGTCAATGTTTGTGTTTACAAGAGATTTAAATTACAAATTTCAGTTATTGAGCTCATTGAGAGACACTGTGTATAACCATGTTTGTGGTACTTGCAGGATCTGTTTTTGTATTACAGAAAGCGTTTGATTTCCAAGTAGAGAAGGAAGAAGTAGCTCACACAATTAGATCTAACCTTAGAATGGAGGCAGCACCCATCCCATACTATCTCTTCTCCAGATATAATGCAGGTACAATCATTGTATGCATGAGAAGTAGTATCTCCTATTATAACCCTTTCCCATCTAAATATGTAAAATGGACCAGTCTATGGAATTGGGACAGTTTCATTATTTGTTCAAAGGGGTGTTCAGTAAATAGCAGAAAGTGTGATTGTGATCTATACTGATTGCAAAAGCAGAATTATTTGCCAGGAGCCTAGTAAGTATTAAAATTGATGAAATAAATGTGTAGATGCTTTTAAAATGGTATCTCCTGAAAAGAGGATGTACATATTTATCTATATTTGACTTAATTAAAACAACTGTTTACACATGTTTCAGGAACAACTGCCCAAGATTTGGTAGATGGGGTAACTGCAGTAACAAGAGGAGCTATAAAGGGGAGGTTCTTCCACTTTTACCCTCCTAGAGAAATCGAGTTGCTCAAATGGTTAGGGCACTGGATGAAAAAGGGTAAGCTGTTTCATATTAAAACAGATTTAAATTCTCAGGGCTTCCAACTTGCAACAGCTAAGTGCAAGCCATAAGTCTATAAACAAAAACGCTTGCCAACAAAAGAAAACAACTTGTGTATTTTAGGCAGGCCTATTTATAGTTGCATTATTATTTGGTGAAGGAGGGATAATAACCCGGATATTTTGGCATTAGCTAGCCATCATTATGTCCAAACATACATTTGTGCACCCATCCATTGATGATTCATCTGGTGACATATCTGAAACATTTGTTAGGAATATTTCAAGAAACTTGATAAAAATTATTACTATGGCAAACTAGGGTGCTGCAAGTTTCAGTCAGAGTGTTGTAGGTGTGGTTGGAGCCAACCTCCCAATTGATTGATTCTAGGTAATTCCCTTTATTTGTGAAAGTCTGACAGCTCCTATTCAGGAGTATAGTAGTCTAATACAAGTCTATCTCAGTAACATTGGTTTTATAAACTGCTTGCCTGTAAATAACTTGAAAAACTGTTAAAACTAAGGTTAAATAAAATTAAAATATGATATACAAACAGGTGCAGTTCCAGTGGCTACATTGAATCTGCAACGTGGTGTTAAACCTGGCTGGACCATTCCAGATGCCTGGCACCATCAGATGGTGTATGGTGTAAGTAGTAAAGGTAAGTCACCTACTTGCAATGTGCCGACATACTTACGCAGATACATAGTAAAATGTAAGTTATCAAAGTAATCATTAGCAACATGGTCTGTAACACTAGTGTAACTGAAGTGATATGTTACTGGCAGGTTTTTAAGAAAGTGTGATATGTGTAATAGATAGAGCCTTTCAGTAATTAAATATTGTAATTGTTCAAGCAATCAGTTTGCTATCCGATTTATATCATGGTCAGTTTCCTATACAAAATGTACTATTCTATTGAAACTATGACCTATTTCAAATAGAGTACAATTTTAGGCTCCACCCCCTTGCACAAAGCACGGTATTGTAAATAGATTGGTTTGCTCTTATGTACATTCATCCAAAGCCATGATACATTCCTTGTTTCTTTCTTTTGGTAGTAGAAGATGCAATTTGAATATTTTGTTTGTTAATTTTTGCAGACTACCACAGAAAAATCTAAAAACCCTGATATTTACCTGTAAATCTTTATATAACTTTATGTAAACCTTGCAGGGGTATATTTAACAAATCCGCTGGAAATAGTTCCACAGAGTGTGATAATGGAACAGTTAACGAGTGATTCAGTGTTACTGGTGAGACGTCAGGATGTGGTCGGGAGGTTTAGGGACTGGTGTCCCCTCAATGAGATTATAAAACAGCGTGATCCAAGATGGAGAACAATGAATGTACTTGGTATGTTTCTACTTTCAATAATTCGAACTATGATGAAGTTTAAAAACTGTGAAAACATAAATTTTAGTAAATATTGTTGGTAAATTAAACTATATTTTAGATGCCAGAGAACAACTCTTTTGCTGGTTGTTTTTGATAACAGCTGTGAAATCCACAAAAACTTATGTGCCAGTGAAACTGCAGTTTTTTGTGTGTTCTTGTGGGGAAAATAAAAATACGCCCATTGCCCTGAAGATAAATACATTTTTTAGTATGACAGGCTCAATTCTGTCATCAAGGAAACAGTTGTAATTGTGGTTTGTCTGCTTGTACTGTTCTATTCTGTTCTACCCAGAAAACTTTGTTACACAGCTTAAAATGACCACCAAAAATAAACGTGGAATAGAAAGAACAGGACAAGGTCCATTTACCAAACCCACTGAAAGTAGGAAGATATGGCTGCTGCAAAGAACCAGGAATCATAAAATTTGTTTTAATATTTTCAGGTCAGATTGTACATATGTTACGAGAGCAGTATATGCCAGCTGACCAGATGATGGCGATGAAGAGCCAGTTGACGTCACATATATGTATACCTGCCGCCTACAAAGCGGGAATTATACTCTTCATGAGAGGAAACTGTCAGGCAATGGAAGAACTAGTAGCAGCTCCAGAACTACCAGTCAAAGCTCAGCAAACAGATACTTAATAGTTAATGTGTCAGCGCTAGTAGCAAGTTATTATACTGGTGTGAATAGTTAATGTGTCAGCGCTAGTAGCAAGTTGTCATGCTGGTGTGATCAGTGTAGATTATGATTGGCATGTACATTCATGCGTTCTGATTATTACATGCACTGTTCCCCCATTCAGTTACTAAAGTTTCAATGAGCACCGCTATGAACACCCCTATAAACAGTAAATAGTATGGCCTGAATTGAAAGATGGGCAAGTCTGTTCAAGGAATTTAGGGAATATGGGTTTGAGTGCAGCAGACAGATGCGTACCACTTCAGCTGTATGTCTTCGATTTCATGTTCGAATGTAAACACAGGAGTATTGGAAAAGTCAAGGAGGATATTTGTTTTTTATCATGTCATATTTTTTATGATATAGCAAGCACCATATCTATTTGCTTCAGTGTAAGACAGGAAAACAAACTTATTTTTTGGTACAACATGTTTTGGGAGTCAGTTATATAAGAATAAGATTTTTTCCAGTAAGAAAATGTTTCACTTTCTTATATGAAGTACATAAAGTACATAGCCTTAAATTAGACTAACATGAAAAATGCAAACATTAATTGGTGCAAAAATTAATTGGATTAAAATTTCCAAACTATGCTATTGTGTAAAATCACATCGTCAGTGCTTCTAAGTTTTTTCCCAAGAGTCAGCATTCAGTTTGCAGTCATGTCATTATACAAGGTATGAAAAGCCTTTCCTTGTCATGTTTTTGTAAATCATTATACCCCCAAAACGAAGTTTAGGGGGGTATATAGGAGTCACCTAGTGGTTGGTCGGTCGGTCGGTTGGTCGGTCGGTCGGTCGGGCGGTCTGTTGCTTTTCCTTTGTCCGGAGCATAACTTGAAAACCACTAGTTGGAATTCAATACACTTCATACAGTGGTCAAGCACATTGAGAGGAAGTGCAGTGCACAGAACTATAACTCCATCTTGACTAATTACAGAGTTATTGCCCTTTGTTACTTTTCCTTGTCCGGAGCACAACTTGAAAACTACTAGTTGGAATTCAATACAACTTCATACAATGGTCAAGCACTTGAGAGGAAGTGCGTGCACAAGAACCATAACTCCATCTCAACTAATTCAGAGTTTTGCCCTTTTGTTACTTTTCCTTGTCCGGAGCATACTTGAAAACTACTAGTTGGATTCATACAACTTCATACAATGGTCAAGAATTGAGAGGAAGTGCAGTGCACAAGACTATAACTCCATCTTGACTAATTACAGGTTATTGCCCTTTGTTACTTTTCCTTGTCCGGAGCAAACTTGAAAACTACTAGTTGGAATTCAATACAACTTCATACAATGATCAGCACCTCAGAGGAAGTGCGTGTACAATAACTATACTCTATCTTGAATTTTACTGAGTTATTGCCCTTTGTTACTTTTCCTTGTCCGAAGCATAACTTGAAAACTACTAGTTGGAATTCAGTACAACCTCATACAATGGTCAAGTACATTTAGAGGAAGTGCAGCGCACAGGAACCATAACTCAATCTTGACTCTTACTTGTTTTACCCTTTGTTACTTTTCCTTGTCCGGAGCATAATTTGAAAACTTCGTCGTTGGAATTGAAACACTTCAACAATGGTCAAGCACATTGAGAGGGAGTGCGTGCAGGAACCAAACTCCGTCTTGACTAATTAAGTGTTATTGCCCTTTGTTACTTTTCCCTGTCTGGAGCTTTTTAAAACTACAAGTTGGAATTCAATACCTTCATACAATGGTCAAGCACAATGAGAGGAACTTCTAAGAACAATATCTCTTTTTGTTTGTTTGCAAGGTTTATGTTCTACACTTCTTCAGTTTATAAAGCATCCTTTTGGGGGTTTTCCTTCTCATTTTCTACATTTTTAAAGAGTTGTGTAACCAAGACAAGCTTGAGGACTTCATATAACCAGCAGGACTTAATTGAGCTGAACATTCTGAAAAAATTGACATAGGACAACTTGAATACTGATCTTAGAGAGAGACAATATCGACTTCTTAGGCTGTCAGAAACATTTACTGGTATAACTTGAATTTGTTAGAAATTTTCCATAATGTAGAAATGTTTTGTGATCCGTAATTTTTTTTTTTTCATCTTTGCAACCTATCTTTGCCAGGGAAGAAGTATATTTGCTATGAGCATCAACACTTAGACTTTCAAAAACATTAATTTGCTTTGTCAATAATTTTGTATCTGCAATTCTTGTTCTCAATTGTTTTTTGGGGAAAAAAACTTTCTGAGAGTCTGTTTGCTGATAATAGCTGGTATATGATTGTTTTAGTGATCTTTTTTCCTTGTGAGCACTGTCAGTGAAAAATTACTTCTCAGATATTTGGTGTGTAGCATTGTCTCGTAGTCATTTAAAAAGTTTGTCCAAATCATGGCCTAGTGGTCAAAATTTGCTCCTTCCTTAAGGTTACAGGTTTTGCACAGACTTTTACCAGGAAATTTGCAAAAATCTTCATGTTGGAAATAACAAGCCCAATTTCAAGGTGTCTAGGAGCTTTAGTTGAATTCAGGTGAGGGATATAAGGCCATCATGGCCTATTGGTTTAAAATCTCTCCAAAGTTGAGTTTGAAAAATAAAGATTGTGAAAGAAGTCTTGCCATATATCCTGTAAGGTTGTTTCTTCAGATGGTCTTGGATTCATTAGCTAAAGCTTAGTTCAATATGCTATATATTCAGAAATGTTTGAGATCCAGTCTTCTTTTCTATGATAAAATACAGTTTGACTCTTCTCTAACTGGTTTAAAGAATTATTCCCAGTTACTATGGTGATTTTACCAATAATGCTGCATCTAAACTGGTGTTAAATGACAAAGAACCTTTATATGTGTATTGGTTTAAACCACAGTTAAGATAGATAAACTACTCACTGTTAAGATTTGATGAAGAATGAAATCAGAAAGTTCTAGTACAGAGTCAGTATCAAGAACACTGATAATAGCGGATGGGAAAGTTGTGACTGCATAGTTGTGTTTGATTCAGTGTGAAATTGTGTTTATTTCAACAAGTAAGGTATACTTGATTCCGAGTAAAGTTGCATTTGATTCAGCAAGTAAAGCTGTGTTTAATTAATAAAGTAAAGTTATGTTTAATTCGGCAAGTAAAGTCCTGTTCGATTCAACAAGGCAACGTTTAGTATAGTTTGATGAGATGTCAAAAGTAAACACTAACCATGGTCTTTCAGTGTAGGGCATTTATATGTACATGTATATAATTTATACAAGTAGTTAGCAATTGTATCGAATAGTGGAATGCTGTAAATATTGTGTATTAATTGAGAAGTAGTTTTCATAGTACATGTATACAGGCTCATATTAAAGAAATAAACATGACTGTATACACAAAATATATTTGGCAGTTAGTGTGCGGGATAAAGCTGTAGTGGAGGAAATAAAATCATATATCATGTATCTATGTTAATGGATTTAATGTTAAAGATATAAGCAAATACTTTTGAAGGGAAAAGTCACGTATGTTATGTGTTACTCACACAATTTCCTTTCGTTATTTCATTGGTTAGATCATTACAGCCATTAATGTGTGGTTTTGCTTCAGGCATCATTATATATCATTAGTTTAAAATGTTTTTTTTTGTACTTTTGCTATTTTGAATGTTTCAAATTACCAGCTTTAAACTGATCTTGTTAGTTTGTACCAACATTAGTTCTTCACCTTTCACCTTCATTATTGTTTCATCAGGGGCACACAGTTTTTGTAATGGATAATGGCATGGTGTACATTTCCTTTAAAGAAGTTCCCAAAATGGTGTTGGAAATGGTAAACTAAATGCAGCATCTAAAAGTTTACATTACTGCGGGAAAGTACTTTTTACGAGCTGGTCATGAACAGTATACTTGAAATATCATGGCAGAGATGTAACGGTATTACTCTTCGACCTTAGCAAATAGTTTTGATTCTTACAATGTTAACTACAAGTATAGCTGCAAATGTCTGTAACAAAGTGAGTTAGCCAGAATAAGTTTATTGTCATTTTTTCATCTACACTGCCACTCCTCCTTTTGAATCTATCCATTCATTTTTTCTTACGCACTTCTGTTGTAATGTCGTTTTTGATTAGTTACATGATTTAAATCTGCAACTGTTAAATAAAGTTTATGTAGTTGCAAACATGAAACAATCAGTTATAATCACATTCTAAATCATTGTGTGTTAAAAAATGGTTTACCATGTAGAGATTTTGGTATTTGCGGCAGAATATACAGTTTTTAATTGTCGAAAACAGTTTTTACAGCTCGGGCTAAAAATAAAAAAATTTGCAACTTTTTAAAACAGTTTACAGTAAAATCCCTTTAAAACAAATTCATCAGAACCATTTGAATCTTTTTGTTATAAGCCCAGTTTGTTATATACTGGTATATATAACATTTTCATATATAAAATAAAGAGATAGAAAAACTCTGACAGAGAAAAATCTTTCCCTATTTCCAGAATCTTGCTATATCCGGAGTCGTTATATAAGGAGTTTACTGTACACAGACACAAATATCAAAAATACAAAACAGTTGCCTTTTTCAGGTGTTATAGACACTTTTTTTATACATGTACATTGCATATTAGAGTCATAAGAAAACTCATGACACGTTTTTCAATGTGACTTTTGTCTAGTAATTGCATAATGCAAGTACACACATAAAGTACACAGAGAAATACTGAATTATGGAAATTCAGGAAAAGAAATAGGATTAAAACATTTCAGTTAAGTGTTTATGGTCTCACGGGTCATGACCTGATCATAAGAATTCAATTCACACTACATGTATATTGCAGCATAATAGTGCTTGTATGTGTACAACAAATAATGTGCTTTAGGAGTATTTTTTGTACTATAGATATGTATAAAAGTTGTACATACATGTGTATAATATTTTGTAGATATGGCCATGTATATATAGGAATATTTAGTTAGCAGATATGTACATATAAAAATTCATTTCTTAGCTCTTTTATATACTTCGTTATCAAGTTGCTGTCAAAAATAGTACATCATAGTGTTAAAGTATTACCGTAACATGTTGTTTAAAACAAATGCATTACATAACTGTGAGAAGACGTTGTTTTTCAAGTTAGATTCTAGTTTTTGAGGACTTCAGTCTGCTTCATTACAATTTTGATGTATAATTTATGCATTAGAGTATTTAAAATCTGATAATTTGGTCAGTAGACAAGAATTGTTTGGTTTGTAGTCGAAAGTTATTTAAAACAGAACTTAACATAAGATAAGGGGACCTCTGAAGAGTATGTCTCTCACACTTCAAATGTAATTTAGTCAATGATCCACTCTTAACCTGCTGGCAGTAAGTATTTCTGTCTTTACAACGAGTGCAGATCATGATCAGCCTGCACATTATGTTGATACATGTATTTGTATAGCAGCGTTAACAATTTGTGGACCAGACAGAGGATGGTATAAGGTCCTAGGGTTATCTCACTCTTTGACATCAATATTAAAATTTGATAAGGTTCTCACTATGCCAAAAAAATTATTCATTAGTTTTTTTGAATTGATACATTGGCATTTCTTCATAGAGAATGAGACATGTTTGTTATACATTACTCATTTACTATTGTGTGTTGGACTTAAGTTCCCAAACCTCATCAACGGCATAACATTTTGACAGTTTTTGGTGTTTGTTACAGATGTTTACCCGGTGTTAAGAAAGCTTGTACCTCTTTGTCTCCTCAAAGTTGTCTTACTTGATACTACTGGATCTTATCAACACGACTTAATTGTGGCATATCTTACTACGTGTATATGTTTTTATTACATTGTTTACTACCACAAACAGGATGTTTAGCAAAAAGAATACTGTTGTACATATTTTAGGAAATGAATATATACTTCTAAGAATCAATGTTTCTGTATAGTGGTAATTGTGCTTAAAGCATGAAGATGCTGTGTTGGCCACTGGCATTGTAGACTTGGGGTGGTTGATGAGGCGGGTTAGGGGCGGAGTGAATCGGCAATTTGCTACATTGTATTTCTAATTCTTAGCAGAAAGTGAGCAAACATTTAAAGTTTCTGATAAAGTGAATTGTAATGTTGCTGCTCTTTGTGTACTGTTCTTTTGCCAGTGCTAATAATGTGGTTTATTTTATAATAAAGTACTTAAAATTTGGTAATGCTCATGATGATTGAATTTTTGCACAATTTTCATTGCACGAATTTAAAAACCTTTCACATAGATTTACTGTCAGAGAATTCTCCGTATGGAAATTAAAAATTCGTGAATAAGACTGTCTCATAAATTGAACATTACAATTATTGTAAAGTCATTCTTTGCTAATATAATGTTTTTATCATCGCAAAAGTGCCGCCTCACATTAAAAAAGATTCAGTTGCTTCTCTCTTGAAAAATACTGGTGGCTAACATAGCATCTTTACATGTGAACACTACAACAGTTGAGAAGGTAGTACATGTACAATGTAGTAACTTAGTAGTCTAAACCTATTTGTGATATACTTTATATTAACCCTTACCCTGCTAGCAGTGAGTAATTCAACTTCTTTCACTATACAGTCTGTCAATTTCTAGTGAGCACCCCTTTAGACCGTTAATGGTACTGTCCAGATTGAACGACGGACAAATCCATTTTAGAACATTAGCGGGGTCAGGGTTAATGAGGAGCAGTTGTTGAGTTATGCTGTGATTGTTTCTACTGATTAGAATAAACAATTCAAGTGTAATTTTCTGGTTGTTTCTTATTTATTTACAGAAGCACATTTTTCTTTAAAGAATACAAATATTCCAAATAAATCATGGTATGGTACAACTGAATGTATTCATGTACAGTGTAGACTGAAGCAAAAACCAGCCATCAATATGATTCTTGGCATATTTCTAAATATGATTATACGATGCACACTTATCGGTGAGAGAGACTTCCTTATATCTGGTACCAATGTAGGTTTCAACTTTTAAGTTATGCTCTCATTGTTGTGTAATGAAAAAAAACAAACTAATAATTATGATGAAGATAGGTCACGTTCTGACCTCAGATTATTAAAAAAATCATTCCAAATATCCTGCATTGCATATGACTTGAACTTGAAACTCCTTTGTGTAATGAAATGATATTAAGTGCTACATCACTGAAAAGATGCCCCAAGGTAATGGAAGATTTTATTACTGCATTTCAGTGTAAATATTTAGAAGTTAGACTTATTATTGTGACCTATTTCAATCAACTATAGGTCACCTGAGTCATTCACCTTGTTTGCCATCTTGAGTGTGCATATGCTTTTTGATACACCCTAATGCCATTCACAAAACTTTAATCCAAATAGAAGTATTTTACACAATCTAGAAAAATGCCTCTTTAAACACTTTGGCCCATTCTTTTCAAACATCAGAATGGAAAAACTCAATACTGTAAATTGCATTCACGATTATTTAATGTTTCGCTGTTTTCACAAATCTTCCACTTCTCTAATGTAATACTCTCACTGGAGATTAATTAAACATATATTTACTATTGGAGAATTCTCCTATGGCGAATTTTACATTCGCGATAAAGTCTGTTTGCTCACAAATAGCAAAATTTTCATTTATTATCGAATTTACAGTAACTAGAATCCGATTTTAGAAGGTTCTTTTAACACTTACAGATAAATCGGCAAATAATAGAGGAATATAGAGGAATAACTGATTATGAGCAAGGTATTCCAACTAATAATACCAAGTTACACATCTTGGACTTTATCTTGCAAGGGAAATACTTTGCAATCTACACGTGTCTGTAATTATTAGTACCCTGGTCTTTTCTTCACGTATAATATGTTATACATATTTACTTCTGGAACTACATGCATACTTTCACGTTAAACTCTAAGACATACATTCAATTTAATGCAAACCAGTTACAGGTGTGTACCTGGCAGATAACTTTCACAGAAACCGCCACCACTTGAACCGGCAGTGTTTCTTGTTTTCCAAATCCACAGCCTCTCTTTTAAACATAATATTATCGTAAGTATCAAATACATCAAAACTATCCTCGCTCTTCTTACCGTCTGCTTCAATAGTTGCTTTGCCGGTTATGTCAAAATTTTCATTTTCAATCGAGTTGTAACTTCTGTAGCTTCTGTCAATTTCATCATTAAAGTCAGCAGCACCTTCCCGTTCAAACATATCCGAGTGTATTGATTGGTCACCCGTACTCTCCTTACTCACGTGAGAGGCATACGTCATATCCAGGTATTCTGATACTGTGCTGGCTTGTCTCTCAGTACCAGTTGGTCTCTCATTGCCTGTATTCTCATTTGAGTATTTCTCAAAACGGACAAATGTACCATTGAGTTCGGATGAATTTTGGTTGCTGGTTGTCACGGTCACTGTATAAATATTATTTCGACGATTTTCTTGAGAAGCTGAGTGTCTTTTCTTATGTTCATCATCGCTAAAGTTTACATTCACTATTCCATCCATGCGATACTTCCGTGACCTTGATGTCGTCTGACGATTTTCGGCTATACATTTTGTCACTATGATAAAAATTATCCGTATACCTGTAAGAGTTGCTAAGACTATCAAAGCAGAATACAGGGGAAAGACACCCTCCATCATGGCAACATAATGGATTTGTTTCCCCCCTTTGACCACCTGACCATGCGAATGCCCATGGCCATCATGTGAATGTCCATGACCACCATTTGAATGTCCATGACCAACATCTGGGCGTTCATCACCACCATTGGAGTATTCATTGCCATCACTGTAATGTTCATCGCCATCATTGTAATGTTCATCGCCATCATGAGAATGTTCATGCTCGCCATGTGTGTGTTCATGATCACCATCAATGTGTCCATTATCATCAAAAAAGTCTAGGTAGTCATCCATTATTTCGGTAAATTGGTTATGATCATTGTCAATGACAACGTCGGGAGTAGGTTTTGCGTATTTTTCTTCCATTTGTTGGAATATATCTTCTTGTTCCGGAAAAGGATTACCATATTCTTCCAATGTTGTTTCATTAGCGAGTTTGGCTACTTGCCAATAACCTTTATTTACTTTACTTTCAACGAATGGATTAACTGCCTCACTTAACGGGATTTGGTCATCCTCAGCCACAGTTTTGATGATGTTATACTCTCTAACTGTCCACGGACAGCATTTCTCAACAGTCACGTTACAGTACAAATGAGGTGTGCCACAATCCGGGGCCTCGCGTGAACAAGAAGGGCGATCTGCAAACGCTATATTTTCTGTAAACAAATCACTGCTCCCGTCTATTGCCATCAAATTACCTAACCCCATTGGAGAATATTTATGATGTCTCGCCTGACCATAGTGGTCGTCCCAGTCAGTTTCTGGGTCAATACCTTTCAGCCTTTGTAACGTTCGGAATTCTTCCCAGACGAGACTTACAAACGAATGATATGGGAAGAAAACCGGGTCGTCTGCTGCAGTCTCGATCACTTTCATTTCCCCGCCAATAAAGTGGTGAACTCTGTTATGTATCTCTTCAAAAACGTTTTCCACATTTTTACCCCGCATAGGATAACTGATGTTGCCAATGTGATCCTGTTCTAACAAAAATGAGATGTTCTTGTCTGCCAGAGGTCCATACAGCGCTCCAACTGTTCTGTATAGTTCGCCCTTCTGGGTTCCCCAACCTGATGGTAAAAATAGCATATTGTTGCGATAATTCAGGAATAATGGAAAAATTATAATTTATCAAATTAGTAAACTTGTAAACAAAGGCACAGTAAACTCTTTAGTAAATTATCAACATTGCCAAACAAGTTAGCATGTCGATGCTTTTCACACTTTTCACATTGTCTTTAAATCTTACCATATTTGGGGGGAAAAAACTAGGTCAATCGGAGTCCGTGCGTATATCATTATAAGCTTTTGCATTATCAAGTTTGCCCTCATTAATACAGCGTACAGTTACCTTTATAAACTCCTTTCACAACATAACCATCTCCGTTACCCATGAAGTCTTCACTCCAGAGACTTGATTCCCGTGGCAACTCTAACACTGCATCTAGTGTCGTGTCCCAGTATGCCATGGTGATATTTGAGTACCATTCACGTATCGCATTTTCCATTCTACATGTATATAAAATAACAATGTTTATCATAAAGCCATGGCCCTCAATCTATGAGAGGTTACAGGAACTCTATGGACACGCTCGCCCGGCTACCATTGGCTATAGTTTAAGGTCATCAAATTGCAGAAAGGGTCAATTTTGGGTTCTGGGGGTTCTTATTTGAACAATCTTTGTACAGATCCATTACATAGTGCTATATTCCAAATATCTAAGCTGTGGGCCTAGTGGATCTTTTAAGTTTCTCCTATGTAAGCATATGATAAATCAAATCATGATTTGAACAATCTTGGTAGCCGTCAACTTGGCACTGCTACATGTCAAATACTAGTAACTGCCTTTTCAGAGAAGTTGTTGATGTATAAGTATGTGTACAATCAAGTTCATCCCCATATAACGCCAAATATTGCGACCCACGCTAAATTCGTATAAATCATCAGTTTACTTACAGCAATGTATAAACCCTATGCCAACCTAGGAATCCTGTACCTCTATGTGCACTATTTCGTGTCGATCTTCTTGCGTGTAATGAACAAAATAGGTCATATTTGTTGGGAATTACAGACTGAAATACAAAACGACAAAATTGTTTTAGGAAGTCCAGATTGAACTGTAATTATTGCTGGAAATTTAACTTAAAAAGAAATACTTACAAGAGCTAGTACATTCTATATATGACGTATTTATTACCATTTCAATATGATTGGCACATTTGTAAAAAAACACCTGGTGCTACCGCTCATCCCCTGTGTGCATGAACTTTTTTTCAATTAATACATCAACACAAAATGACAGACACAACCCGTGTGCCTCTAGAGATGATTATTGAATCTAATTAATTGAGATAAAGTTTAGATAGACGCCTGTAGTGATTCAATGTTTGTAGACCTATGGACTGGTCTTGCAGGAAATAAGTTAATGAAAGTTTCACAGTTCCTACCCTGTCGTTCTTCATTTTCACGAATGCATCATTGAACTGGTAACGCTCCTCGTCAGAAAGCATTCGGTACTCCTTCCTCACCCTGGGCTCAGCTGGGATATAGAATAAAGAGTTCAACCATTCCTGATCACTCTTACGGATAGCATAGTCATCGCCAACCTCTTTTGTTTCTATGGTAACCGTCAGAAGACATAGCGTAAATACGACGAAGATAGGAGCAGTCTGTAAAATGAATGAGACTATACTGTAGAATATAGTATGTAATAATTAACTTCAATAACCGCCATACTTTGTATTGCTAATAAGTTTCTAAAGCAGATTCATTCACATTTATCTTTGGCTCGTCGTCCAAAATGTTGCTGTGGAGAAATCTGATTCCTGTAATACGATATAGACCTAAAACCTATACGTGCGTGTGTGATGGGAGATACAATATTAATAGACATGAATTAAAAGTCTGCCATTTCTACAAACGTGTAATTCATAGCTCTTAGTATTTCAATTTAAATCACATTCACCAGTCTGAATTTGATCATATCGAAAGTTCTCGCAGTTTGTGTTTTACAATTCACATTAAATCATGCTAATGAGATTATTCTGAAATGTTTCGGTTATAAAAGTTTGACAGAGTATTCATTCATACCAGTTCCATTTGTCAGACTGGTAGAAAGTTAGGTAAATTAAATAAATATTTTGCCACTTTCAGTGGTGCCAATAAACAATCATGCAGGAAGTCAAACCTGGTTCTGTCACATGACTGGCTTCATAAACAACAGCATCCTCGGTAACCCCGGAAAGAAGCGACAGAAATTAACAGTGGGTTCCGACGATGAAACAGTTACCATCGTCTGACACCAATGGTTGTTGACTCAGTGAAGGGTAGCAGAGTCGGCAATATCCGTGGGTGTCCGACGAAGAACAGTAACTGGGATATGAATGCTATATAGCCCAACCTCTGCTCTGCTCTGTTTACCAGAAGTATTTAACACAGTAAAGGCGTGACAATAGTGAGACATACATCTGAAACACACTGAAACATAGAAAACGCACGGGTCGCATCCGGCACCTTTTACTCATTGGTTTAAATCTCACAGTCTCATGTAGTATTCAAAACTGCCATATCACACGATTAGTTTTCAATTAACTTTTATTAATGATATAGGGGTCAGACTACTAGTAAATATCAATTTTCAAAGCTGTTAAGCCTTGCTTACCATATTTTTTCTTGAAATCAAAAATGTGTTCTTCTTACATTCCACTCCACAACAAGACTGTCTGTTTATTCCAATATCTAGCACGAGGGGTTTACATCGTTGTTTACTTTGACAGTTTTACAAGTTAAAAATATTCGAATTTAGTTTAATCCAAGAGTCTGCTAGTATTAAAAGATAATTTCAGTCTTCAATAACCTAACTTAAAATCCACTTTTAATTTTGAATTTCATCAAAATGTTTTTGTTGATAATGAATTATGATCAATAAAATGTTGAGTAGTAGTAAGATTTCGTCCCCCACTTCCTGTTGGATATAAAGAAACAGATTGCCCGAGGGGTACTAACTGTTACTAACTGTATATGTCACTAATTTTACATTTCAATCAGTTATCGCAAATTTATTTTAAAATTTGAGTTAGTTAGGAAATGGTGTAGTTTTTCCTGCTTCTTTTTTAAGCTTAGTCATTCAGGGGTTTCCGCAAGTGCAAGTTTTTGCATAGTAAAAAGTCGTTCTTTATTTACAAATAACATGTCATGTAACACCAGAGGGTAAGTGAAAAATTAATTCGTGTACATGATAAAGAATTTGTTTGTTTTTTAAATAATATTCTGCAACCTGTAGTTGACACAAGTTGATTCACCTTGTGCATTTTGTATCCATTTCAAATGCTACTTCAAGAACCGATTTCATGAGATACATGTATAATTCTATGCATATAAATATTAAATACCAACACACGCATTTACAGTAAAACCAGCTAAAACGGTCTTTATTCAAAGGTGTCTGTTTAATATTTGAATAGTGCACGGTTTCTCCCTGCTGGTCTTAATTCAGAGGTGGTCTTTAACACAGGTTTGACTGTAATGCACTTTAATGAGCCAACTCTTGCATTGACTGTTATCTACAGTTGTATTTCCGCTAAAACCCATGACTCTACATCTATGACAGACTAGTGATTCCAAGTTGGCGTCTCTTTAACCACTCAACCAGATAGACTGGAAACTAATAATTGCACACATTAGGCGTGTCCTCTGGCAAGACCATGACATAACCGAGTCAATCCATAAATAAACCAAGTACAATGTAGTTTCAACAAACTTTTTGCCAATCCTAAATAAATGAAGCCCAATAAAATCATTTTGTCACTAGTTTATTTTGCAGTTAACAAATATAATTCAAACGCAGTAAATTCACTACTTATAACATTTAACAATAACACTGCTATTGTAATAATTAGATACTTTATGCTCATTTTGATTCTCAAGCAAAACATCAAAAGTATTCATCTTATAAGAACAGTTTAATTTCAATACATATATACATGTACAGTCCAACCTCTCTAAACAACACCACCATACAGCAAAAACCTCTCTTCAAAGACAGATGTTTTATTTCCCATAGCATATATGAACAAATTGACCTCCCTAGAGAAACAACCTCTTCTCAACAAACAAGAGTTGATGTTCCCTTTCGTGTTGTTATAGAGAGGTTGGACTGTACTATGAAAGACAAGATAGTAAATTCAATGCTATTTTTGTATCCCCACAAAAATGATTTGATTTCCCAGTCACTGAAGGTGTTTCTTTCTGTAACTATTATATTGTAAATTGGGTGATACTGGCATTCATCTAATTTTTGTTATTTTTCACCAACTTGCCAGTTTACTTATTCAAACATTTCACAGAAACCTTCATCTCACATAAATTCATAATTTTAAAAACTCTCCTTTTGGGAGTACCCAAATATGGCTGTTATCATGCGAAAATTATACAACTTACAGTACTTATAGGTCAGATACACAGTATTTTCACTTTAAATAAGACCCCTATAAAGCACGATGCAAGCAGTTATTCAAGTTAAAAGCTTGTTTCTCAACACTAGAGGCCATTATGATACAAAGATGGAGATTTTTGTTATGAAATAACTAGAAATAGCGTCTACAGACCACATCATTACTATGCTGAAGTAAGCAAGTCTACATATTTTCTGGCCCTAAAATCTCCACAGATGAGTTGATCAAATGGTCTGCAGCATAGTTTACCAGTGTGCCATATGTCTGTTCCGCACCGTCACCTTCACTAGTCACTTCCTGCGCACACAGCATAGCTTCATCATTTGACACAGTAACAATATCCACCGGAATGTCAATCACATTAGATTCTCCAACCCCAATACCTCCCAACTGATCACCCTGTGACACAGTCAAGGTCACTGGTTGACCTTCAATTATTTGAATCGGATGAAATGCTGTTGCTGATGAAGATGGCGACATTTGAAGACCTGGAACTGGGGTGGTAAATCTTAACTGTCCGCCGATTTCCGAAGCCGGTATCAGTTGAGTCTGAATCTCTCCGCCATCTCCTCCATTTGTTGTCGTCAACTGCACAGTAACATAACGTTCAACCATTGATACAGGTACTAGAGTAGGAGAGATCTTTACATAACATTCAGGTTTTGGTTTCTTTAGAGCTTGCATAGTGTCTGTTTCTGTAGCAGCACTTGGATCACTAACAATTTGATTTTCCACTTCTTTATCTGCCTCCATTTCTGTGCTGTCAGTCCCTTCTGCCATTTCAGCAGTCTGATCTTTTACATTATCTGTGTTGTCATTATTTTCACTATCTTGCTCAGTGTCTGGTTTTTCATTTGGCTCTTTATCACATTCAGCTTGTTTTTCGTTTTCTTTTTGCACAATTTCTACTTTTTCTATTAAAAATTTTGCTTTACCATGTTCTAAAAACACATTTTTTGACAATTTCTTATCTCGATTTTCATTTCTAATAACTTTTCTAGGTCTGCCAGGTTTCCTTTTAATCCTTCTTGGCTGAAATATTCTTCTCTTTTTCAACTGACCATTGGCATCTTCACATTTATGCTCTTTAAAAAGTTTTGGGCGGAAAAATCCGCGTTTACATTTCTCACAGTTGTAAGGATAGTCGTTTCTATGCCCGCGCATATGTTCTGTGTAATGAGGTTTACGTGCAAAGTCTTTGCCACATATATCACAAGAATATGGTTTTACAGAACTGTGTGTAATCAAGTGGGCCTTCAGCTTATCTGGTCTACTGAACTCCTTTGTACATCCTGCAAAAGACAAAACCGGTATTTTGTTTGATTTATTATCATTTTAACCAGTTTTGTATGGTATCATTTAGAGACATTTCGTTTATACAAATTTATTAGAGTTTGATGACAAAGACAGCTGCCGCAGCTGACTGAGTCAGTCTTGAACACTCATTCATCATCCTGATATAAAAGAGAGGCTGTGACTTTTCCTAAATGCCTAAGGTTACACCTCATGCTCTGGCTGGTATTTGAACTCAGGACCTACAGTATATTAGGGAAACACATTGACCACTGAGCTATAGAGGCCAACACATGATGAACATTTGACAAACATGTAAAAACCAATGTATCTGCATTTTTAAACTTTCTCATGCAATCAGTGATTTCATACTGAAAAAGCCTGATTTTAACAAGAAACTATTTTTATACAGTATATTCAGTTAGGAAACTTACCACAAACTGCCTTGAATGGACATTTGTACTTGACTTTGGCATCATGTATAAGATTATGTCTCTTTAGTTTATCTTTGCGATTGAATGCTGCCCCACATGTTTCACATTCAAAGGGTTTCTCTCCCGTATGAATCAACATGTGATTTTTCAGATAGTGCTCCGTCTTAAAGCATTTTTGACATACACTGCATTCATACTGGTCTGAAATGAATAATGTTTATTTAATATATAGGAGACACATTTAATCAAAGAGGAACCATTGTATTATATTTTACGATGTCACACTGTGTTATGTTTGACATACAGTTCAATGCCGTTTCTAACAAACTCCTTTGGGTCATTATATGTTCCTTTTATTTGCAGTTTTTTATGTCAATATAAAATTTTCATATAAAAAAGTACATAGAAAACTTAAGCAGAGAAAATTTGTTCCTTATACAAATGTATTTGGAATCTTGCTATCTCAGAAGTTGGTATATATGGATTTTACTGTACACAAAAACAAAGCATATTAGCATGATGTCAGGTTTGGTGTCAAGCCAGTTTCGTTAACATATTCTGACATCTATGCAGTCTAATAATAACTTGTTCTGTTTTCTATTCATTCAGTAATCTTCAGTAAGCACCCCTTTAAACAATATGGCTTATTGTCTATCAGCAATAATGCCTGTTTATTTCTGGAATTAGCACCAAGGGGAAGTACTCCTGTACAGTACTGTTTTCTAAGTACAGCAGTTGTCTTTCTTGTTTTAATATTGAAATGTTCAATTATCTCCCTTTCATTCCATGCCATTCCTGCAAATTCTCATAGAAAAATAAAAACTTAAACCCACCCGCCACACCCATTGTTTCTGAAATCTAGGTAAATGCTTGATAGGATATGTTATAATCTATGTATATTATTTCATTGCTTCTTCAATACTGCTTGTCAAGTTTATACTTCCAGTTTCCTGTACAAGGCTATCAGACTGGGCTGGCAAAGAGAGCTGCTATGTAATTATGGATGACTGTACACAGTGATGATTCCATCTGCTATGGATACAAGACTTAACAGGGATTCAAACAACATTAAACTAAAGTTCATCAGTGACTAGATTAGATCCAGTTCAACGACAGTTTTAGGAAAACTGTGTTCTGATATTAACAGTTTTGTTATTTCTGTGATTCTCGGATGCTGGCCCGGATTTATAGCCAAGTTAAAATGCTGAAATATATATTTCATCCTAAATTGAATTTAAAGACTAATGGAAGGAAGAATGGATAGATTGACATTATTACCATATTTTGTTTATTACTAATGGATGTGTAAACTTAGGTGTCGCAATGTGAAGCGAGCGGAAAATTCTGGGCTGCTGGGGATTAGATGGTGTCGTTCTCAAAAATCGGCTATACATTTGGTACACATACTTTGGACAATTAGTAACAGAAAGTAAATAGTGGTTGGCTTCCCCCCTTTATATGGCACTTTGAATACATGGTATTCTTGGTTGATGACCAATTCTGGGGGGAGGCTGGCTTATTTCTATCATTACACAAATTATTTCTTTAGACTGCTGGGTCCGCTCGGAACAGGTAGACCCAGCTGAAACCAAAGAATCATTAGAGCAGAGTCATAAATTAATTATGAGCGGAGACATACAAACTCATAGAGCGGAGACATAACATACAAATTCATAGAGCGGAGACAAAAAATTCTATTTAAGTATTGAGCCGAGACACACACATTATTGTTTGATGGCACCATCTGGTCCCCAGCAGCCCAAGGTTTTCTGTCTCTTAACACTTCCTCTTCCTTATGACAATGATTCACTACAATTGATGATCAAAGGAAGATACTTTCATTTTCCTCATTGCGACCAAATTATGCCACACTTAGTTATAATAAATATACTGTTCCACTGTATTATAAAATATGTAATGTTTCAGTATGAAACACTGTATTTTGTGCAAATAACAAATGGAAGCTTCATGGAGTTACTTATTGCTTATCTCATATTAATCGAGTTTTGTAGGAATGGCATTGACAGAATGATCTTGGCTTCAGTCTTGAAATAATGAATACTAGTGTCCAAACTGAAACATGGACTAGTTCATTTCAGAAATTTGGTGGAGTAAGATAGCCAGTCTAGCAATATGATATCATTGCATTTATGATTTAATAAATATTCAAAGTTTGCAACCTTTATGCCCCTCCATATATCAAAACTATTCATCTGTGAAATTTTTAAAGAAATCCTTTGAATTGTGAATAAAAGTGTTCGACACACAAGAATTTCTGAGTATACATACATAAGTAAAAATAAACGGACTTACAGAATTATCACTTTTCATACATTCTTTTGTTCTTTTTATACCTAATGCCTTTGAAAGTACATGTAGTGAAAGGAATCTTACTTTCAGTTCCATGAGAAGTGAGATGTTTCCTGAGGAATCGCTCACATGTGAAGTTTTTCTGGCAATGTGGACAAGGGTATTCATGACTCGTTGTACTCATGTGGTGCTGTAGGGCCTCGGGTGTGGCATATTTACTCATACACATGGTGCACTGGAAATGCCTGGAAATACAAACAGTCCCCAGTTCGAACAAATTCAATCAAATATGTTTTTTAGATATGGTTTGGACAAATAAATTGCAACAACATGGGATCATTAAGATAAGTAACAAACAGCTTAAGTTATGTTGTTTTTAGTGTGTAAATGTACTTTAGGCAAGACAAAAGAAATACATGTGTTTCTAGTCTTTGTAGAAACCTTTAAGGTCAGTGAGTCTGCAGTTTTTAAAAATTTGTTTAAGTCGCCTTTTTTGCTCTGAAACACTTGAGAATTGGTCTATTTAATCATTTTCTAATAAAACAGTTTGAAGGTTGCAGTCAGAAGTTAAGGTTGGTTGGGAGACCATAAAATAATTTTTTTTGGGGGTGTGCGGAGGAAGGGGTGTTACCAGACATATAGAGAATTAGCACTGCCCCTTGTTGGCAACCCCAAACTCAGAAACGTGCCTATTACAGGGCCTTATAAAGAAATTTACTCATTAAGCCTGAGAGCTATAAGGCCAAGCAGTTTTTGTTACATGTACTGATAATGATAAGGTCACAATAACATTGTGGGCAAAAGCGCAATGAATTTTGAAATGTTACACTGACAATTAGACAAGTCCATTTCAAAAACATAAGGGGGGGCAGTAGAAAAGTCTGAACACACTAACCATGGGCCCGATTTACCAGGATTCTGATACAAGCTATGGGAATACTGATGGATCCCGAGCTCGTATAATGTTGAGAAGACTTTGGAGCACTGATGACATCTGTAAGTCATATCTTCGTTGTGTGCTGACGTGTGCTCAATGAAACTCTCCATATCCTTAAATGTCTCACCACACTCTGCTACCACACACTTATACACCTGAAAATACAATTAATACATATTTGAAAATACAAATGAGACTTTTTTCTAATGCTTTAATATACCATTTCATCAGTATTTCTGGAAGTTACTTAACCATCATTCAAAAAAACAAAACAAATGCTAGACGGCCAAAATTACTCACATAAATAGACATGGAATTTCAAACCATGGCCCTCAAATATGAGACTGAAGGACGTTTGCTACAGTGAGGGCCGAAATTTTCCTGTTCATATACTTTCTTCAAACTTGGCATTTTGACTGAGATTCAAGTTCAAAACAGAAATCTTAAACTATAATCATATGTCATCGTCCTTGATTTTGAATTATCTGCCCTTGAAAACAGCATTATGTTGTATTTTCTGATATTTAAGGACAGATAATTCAAGATCAAGGCATAAATCTATGTATACTGAATCTTTCATAATATTTTTTCAATCAGCGAAATGAGAAATTCGTGAAAATAGCAAACTTAAATCATAGCGACTAGTCCCAAATTTACAGTAGTTTATAATATATCGTCTTTTACCATACTGTCAGCAAACTTTACTGCCTCTGTATCTAGAGCAGATCATTATCACTCTCAATATCTGTGATCTCTAATAATGATTTGCACCATTAGCTGTGCAGTCAGTGAGTTTCCATTGAGCAACCCCTAGAACGATCAATGGTTCAATCTCAAACTAAATATAGACAAGTCTAATAAATTTATGAAATTTTGCAAGACAATGTTTAAAAGGTTATTTCATAAGCATACCTGAAAGATTTTATGTCTGACCATATGTGACTTGAGTTGATAGTAAGATTTGAACTTCTCAGGACAGTACTGACATATGTAGGAATTATCTATCACAACTTTCAATTTATATTGCTCTTTCTTCACTGCATTCTGTTCATTTTCCTTCTGTCTATCATCAGGTGGCTCCAACTCTTCACTCTGCTGAAAATATACAAAATAACAATACAAAAATCCGGACTCAAATAACAGTAACAACAGAACATAATGATATAAACTCTACCTGAAATAACAATCCTAATGTAAAATAACAATAAAAAGAACACGCCATCACATCTAAAAATAAAAACACAAAATTTGATTTTGGTGTAAAAATCAATGTAGTTTATTCCAATATCTCGGTTTTACAAGAACAAACAGGATGCATATATTTCCTACCTGCCAGGAGAAGACAACTGTTTCCCTGTACCAGACCCACTTATCCTCAGCTTCAGCAATTTATATGCTACATTCATGGGTATGAAGCCTCTCTTAATCTAATGATTATAACCCCAACACTTGAAGGATTTTTCTAAGGGTTTACTGCCTGTATCAAAAATATTTCAGTTATATACAGGCAGGCAGACTGCAGTTAACCTCGCTGCCAACTTTCCAGCATAAAAAGGAGCGTCTGTTGACCCTCAATCAATTCAGCTTGAAAAATACAGTTTTACCTTCCATAAGCAACCACCCAGAGATGCACTGAACAAGGAGGCTGCTTAATACAGATTTATTCAATTTAAAATGACCAACTGAGATAAATATAGGGTTAAATGTTTTGCAATTTTGATATTTGTGACTGTATATACAGTTTTAAATGGTTGGGAATATCAAAATCACTACATAATTATGATAGTTAGCACTATTTTAACATACAATATGCTAAAACCTCTTTCGACTATGTAAACATTACTCAACCATTGCAAATTTAAATGTCATAACCAATCAGAAATGACGCTACAACGTAAGTGCGTTGGAGTCAGTATTGGCTGTTTAAGGCGAGTTGTTACTTATGCAAGTCATCCTCTTTCACAGGTTCAAATGTTAAAATGACTTTAATCAGAATATTACCATGCAATTCACTTCTGTCGGTGGCTCTGGTGCATCTCCCGTTTCAGTGGGTAATTTCTCTGGCTCATCTTCTACAGGTACTAACATGGCTGGAGGCTGTATAGGTAAAGTGCTACCAGAAGGTCCTGAGGGCCATACCTGTACACAAAAAGTTATAGATCAAATGACTGAAAACAGCATACTTTCAACAACAAACTTTCTCAAGTTACTGTACACACTAGATTTTATTATTTATAAACTTTGCATCACTGCTTTTTAATTGATGAAATTCTTGACCTAAAAGGTAAAAGAAGTAATTCAAATAAGTTAGCTTAAGTGGTCGCAAAAACATATTTAATTTCAAAATACAAACTCTCTTTTAAAACGGAAAAAAGTCGTTTATAAATATTAATGGAAACACGAGTCATAAACGTTGAAAAATGCTCATCTTTGCCAACTGGAACGACTGAATTAAGTGCTTTACAATAATGCAAGCACCCTTTTTCAACCTTTAACACAATTTGCAACAGTATTCAATTAAGGCAGACAGCTAACTCAACTATTTCTCCCGGGAAGAACCAGTACTAGACCCCAATCTTCCATAAGAAACTGCTAACATTCTCATATTTACAGACATGGTCGGTAACAGAACTCAAACCTTCACACTGATTTCAAATCACTATGTCGGCATTCCTTTTAGCTAAAAATGGGACAAAATACTATTCATGCGAAGCAGACAACTAAAATAGTCTACAGTTACATAATGAGAATATATTCTTCTTGGTGTCACCAACCTTATGTGTAGACATGTGTTTCTTCACGTTGGATTTCTGAGCAAAAGCTCGACCACAAACAACACATTGGAAAGGTTTCTCACCAGTGTGGGACCTGAAATAAACCAAGAGTTATAATTTAATATAACTCAAGACAAAGGTAATTTACAAATGATCTTTTGTCAGATAAAGTCCAAGGGAAACTGAGAGAGCAACTTGGTCATACAGAAATTTTAACTTTATTGTTGTATCTCACCGAGATTTGGCAGTTGTCAGTTGACAGTTGTAAAATTTCTAATTAATTTCTTGTTAATGAAAGGTCACAACAGTAAATTAGAGAAATTAGGTGACCATGTTGCCAAACACATAATTTTATCTCATTATCATAGTTTTTAAATATTCAAGTTAAATATCCAACATACTGAGCAATCAAAAACAGCCATAAAAGCAGAGTATTCCAAATGGGATGACTAACTGATTCTCTGACATTTTGTTGGTGGGAGAAAACTCAATGAAGTATCTGTTATTGACCGAAAAGTGAACAGTGCAGATCATGATCATACTGCATGAATGTGCATGATGATCATGGAGCTCACTGGATGCACAGACAGAATCACTTGCCACCAGCATAATAAGGGTTCATATTTCTATACTTGTGATCAAAGATTATAACAGACCTGATATGTTGCTGTAAATCAAAATTCTTCATGAAAACCTTGCTGCAGTATGTACATACAAGTTTCTTCTTGCCATCATCAGTATATGCAGAATGATCTCCCTCACCACCGTTCAATGCTGATGCCTGCGCTGATTTCCTTGCTGTACAAATATAACATAACAACCAAATAAAAACTTAAACTTTTTATCAGGCCAAGTGAAAACCCTGTCTTATTTTCCATTTGGAAAAATGTTATGACGTTTTTGGTATGTTTTTAGCAAGGTACTGCTAGATTTATGTTTAGTCCAAGACTTCAAATGCAATACAGCTATCACTTATTAAAATTTTGACTACTCTAAGACCTTCTTGGTACGTGCAAATAATAGTTGGGTGATTTAAGGGAAAAGGAATGGGCATTACTCGACGAGTCTAGAAATTTCACAGAAACTATGTTCACACGCCTACCTGCTTTGGTGGGGCTAGGTTTGATGATGTGCATGTTTTGTGGTTTCTCCGGCAATGTCGTGATTGAGAACACTGGTTGCAGTTGCTGCTGTGGAACAAGAGGTTGCAGATTGTTCACCGAGGCCGTACTGGTGAATGCGGATCCGTTAGATGCTGACAGAGAGGTAGTTGGTTGTATTGTACTCAGGATTGTGACGGTGTTTGTTGCCCGTGGTGCTAGCTGTGAAACAGGTGACAGGAATGACCCGTTTGTCTGAACTGTACTGCCTGGACCCTTTTAAATAAACTGAAAACTATAGACAGATAAATAATCCGCAAACTTTTACTGATACAACTAGTTCTGCCTTTGCAACCAGTTTAGACCTTGAACAACCGGTCTTATCATGGTCTTCACTGCTAGAGATTCAGTTGATAAATTTTTGATTTTCATTTCCTACATCGAAAAACAACATATGGTTCTTTCAATGCTGAAAGTTGGGCAAAATCTGAAAGAAACATGCACCAATATGTTGCCTGGAATCCTAAAATGTGTTGATTTTTTATACTTAACAGGTATAGTGTTAAAATACATGTACATGTGTATGATTCAAAGTGACAAAACATAGATTCAGAAACACACCAAGTACACAGACCTACAGTTATGTCAGATGAAGTCTACAAGCTATTGTACTAACCAAATGAAGTGTAGATCCTTGGATAATTCCATTTTGTACAGTCTGAGTTATGTCCCCGAATGCTAACATCTGATCATCTGTAAGCACCATATTATTGGTCAGCTGGTTCAATGGTGTCTGGGTCACTGTGCTGAAACCTGTACCGGAATTCTGCAATAGAATTAACTGATATCAATTCCAGCCAGTTCTAACATTATTTCAAGTTCTTCTTTGTACAGTGAACAGACTCTTTCAGAGTGTCCTCCATAAGAAACTGCCATATTTTTAACATAAAAGAAAGGTTTGTAACATACCATCTTTCATAATCAGCGATTACAAAAGACAAGAACTTTTATCACTTGATCATGGTGGTAAATATCAGCATTAGTAAAACATCTCTTTCGCAGTGGACATAACAATGTTAATAAAACATCGCTATCTAACTACAAACCATTGATGCTGAAAAGTTTATCAGACTAACACACATAATAGTTACTGCATGAATACAAACTCATTTGCTGCATATTTCAAGAAATGTAATTACTTGCTACAAGCGGTGGAGTTTTACATATTTATAACTATTGTACAGGTCATGAAACTGGTCTATTGTTTTGATTTGCATTTTTGACTTTACCTGTGGTAACTGGGTCCTCATACCATGCTGGGAAGCTGGAGCTGTGAACGCACTATTCCCCAGACCCTGTATAACAGCTGTGTTGTGTAAGGTTGGACGAGGGACTATTGGAGTGCATCTTGTCTGCTTGTGACTGACAAACAAACTCAAGTTTGAAAACTGCTTCTTGCACTTTCCACATTGAAAAACATCCTCCTCCTCAACTGTAAATGGATAAACTTGTTTATTGAACACTGATTATCAAATAAGGTCAGCAAAATTATATCATCTTTGCCTTCCCTTTAATTCTCACACGCATTTTACATTGGAAGCTTGGTCTTACTATAATTTAATAGTCAGTCTTAACAAACGTGTCCAAATTAACCAATTCAAAAACACTACAAATATTTCTGTTAACAATAGAAACCTGTCTGAATTGGAGATAATTACTAAAAGCTATTATCTTTAATACTGGAAAAGCCTTCGTCAAAAACAATATTTGCAGCTAAGAAATCGAAGTACAATAAAATTAGAACAGGCCCTTTCAGTATCTGAATATTCCCGAGTGACTGGCATACATGTACAATTTCAAGATTACTAATATAAATTACCTGTAGCTGTGTTTGTTTCTTGAACATTTTGCGAGTCCAGTATTGATTGAATAGCGGACTGGTTCTCTATGTTTGACATATTACCTGAAATGTAAGAATCTGACTTAAAGTGTTGGTGTTTACTTCAGTGGGTCATAATGGCCCTAAATTTGCTTACCTAATTACTTTTTTTCTGTCCGAGTACAGTACACACTTGATAGCATCATATTATGAAATTCTACCCAGTTCAGTATCTTCATGTATTGCAAGTAACTTAGTCTCACTATTTCCACTTCGAAAGCAAACAAATTTTGCGGGCTGACATTTTAGAGTTGTTTACCTTCTACAGCATGAAAGTGAGACAGCTATGAAATGTCAAATCTGTGACAGAAGTCACATTTTAGTGTCAAATTAGTTAGACTACAAGTTACAGTGCAATTATTACTAAATGAAGAGCACATATTTCCGCAAAATTGTCTCTTCTCATCAAATAAAGTCTTCAATGTAGAGGTATGGTGAAAAAGTGCAATGGCACATCACTCAGGATAGACCAGCTGAGAAAGTTAAGATGCTACAGTGCTGAAATACTTGTACTTTTTTTGTGAAATATCCAGCATACATCAAAATCAAGGTACATTAATTTTGTACTTACCCCCATAATTACAGACAACTTGATCCAATTTGAATGTGACTAAGATCTTATTTGCATCAACTGCTACCTGCTTTTACATTTTACTCTTTTAACAAAACCTACCAGGTAGTTTTTCTTTTGCTTTTAATCTTCTTCAGACTACTAATATCTTTCTAATTTGTGGCTGAGTCTGACATGCCAAATGTCTACGTCCCCAATAGGGGTTTGATATTAAAGGAAGACAGATAGATAGATAGAACATACAGCCTAAATGCATTAGAGCTGGCATATAAATAGAAAAACTAGAGTGTAAACAAATCGCAATATGATTTATAAATCAAAGGCACCAAACTCTAGGTCTACCGGCTAGTCCGATCTGGTCGACTAAAAAGTATCTTTCGAGACGATTACAGAGCTTGATCTATATCTTATATCAATGTTAGGTTATGACTAATCAAGAAATATGACCTTGAAATTGGTATGCAAGGTCATATATAAAGCAAATATATTTAAATCAAGGGCCTGTAACTCATGATGAGACATGCTCAAAAATCCTGTTACAAATATTAGACATTTTGTGTCAATGCAACTAGCTGTTAAAATTTTGAAAATGAAAATCAGCTGTTTTTCTTATCTAATGTTGATTTTTGCCCAAATCTGAATGAAACTTGGCATGTCCCACTCCAAGTTTTAATAGGAGAGATTGCCTTGACGTCACTTGCCAATATTTATAAAACAGCTGTAGGGCAATAACAGATCTATGTGTTTACAGTATTTATGTATCATAAAAGAATTTTTTAATTTTCATAACTTTTTTGGTATCTAGGATTTTAAGAATTCAAAATGTTCTAAAATGCTCTTGATACTCATATTTTCAAATGAAATTATTTGTTTTAAATGAATTACTGCTTTTAGTGACACCACTTTTTTCATAATTAATTCATGATCTGAGTGTTTGTAGTGTCCGGATTTTGGAAGACAATTTGTACTGAAATAAGTTAAAATTGACGAAAATATCGTCCGATATTCAGAATTTGGAAGTTCCGGCTTTCTGAAATACTTTTAACATAGAAAATAGGGGAGGAAGTTTCAGCACTTAGAAAATCGGACGATTTTCAGAAGTTTCCTTTATTTGGAAGGTCCGGTTTTCTAAAGTTCGACTGTATGCTTTGTGTGCCATTTCTCGTGCCACTTGATAAAAAAAATGCGTTATGCTTGCAAATATCAAACATCATTTCACAATAAATACAGAATATGATAAAACAGTAAACTTACTTTTTTATGCATTAATTATTTTTCCATGAGACAACGTTTTTTAAGAAGGCTTTTAAATACTTGAACACCATGAACGTTGACCAATTAGAAGCAACGTTCTCCCGAGGTCGTGCTTTCTGATTGGTCACTTTGAACACACCCCCATGCAAAAAACTGACATGTATGCTGTAAAACTCATAAAAGAGTGAACTAGGTTAAGTACCCCTAAATTTTATTATTTCTCTCCATTCTTGATGTGGCTGCATTATGTTACAAGCAATGTAACATCATCTGTGCATATGAAAACTCTATCTCTTCATATTTGAGTAGGCACTCCATAGATTCTTGCTGCCTTGTTAACTTTTTTCTTTTACAGCTTTGATGAATAGAACCGTATATTTTGCTTTTAGTTCAGATGTTTGTAGAAGAGACAGACAGACATACATTAGTAACAGACAGTCATATGACCTGATTACATACTAAGATGATGCAGAAAATCGTATATGGTTGTCACACCTAAGCTGACATTTTAAGTATTTACGGTAACTTTGCGCATGCGCAGTAATTGAGATTATGTCGAACGCGCAGCACGCTTGTAAACAATTTGGAAATGCATGTTTTTACCAATAAAATTTAAAAATTAATGTCTTCATTTGGTAAGTATTAATCTAAATACACGTCTTTTGCCATGTATGAAGTGTTTAACCTTAAATTACCCGTTTTATTCACATTTTGATTGCTTTGAGTAACCGGTGTCAATGTATATTTTTGACCGGACGAAATGTGATCGCATTCGGACATTCTTTTTTCTCACAATGACGTCATATTAAAAAGCACTACCTCGGGAAAAGAACGAGTTACGGAGAACAAACCATACTGCACTGCTTGAAAACACGATCTCTAATATTATAAAGATGATAACATCTGCCCTCTTTTGAGCAGAGTCAAGGTCTTTCAAATAGTATGGTCCGGAAACGAGAGTAATACGATAAATAACTTGCCTCGGATCACGTGACAAACATCCGGGTACCCGCCATTTTGGAAAAAAAGAAAGAAAATATTGAAACTTTATATCTACGTATATCTCGATATTTTACCAATCAATTTGACCAACAAAGAGATCCTTAATACAATATATGCATTCCCTTATCATAATATGACATTATTTATTCCCGATGTTTTGGTTTAGATGGATTTACGCATTGGAAAGTTGACTTGATATGAACGCTTTTTTCCCTGCACAAATGAAAAAAACCGACCTAATTTTAGCGCTTCTTTCCTACTTGCATGGTGTTCATGGGATTGATGTTTACGTCTTTTTCTCATAGATTTAAGTCTAATGTACGTCTGTTATGTCTTAGATTTTCGTATTTTTTCGTATTTCACCCGTATTTTAATTTTCTGGGACGGTTAGATCCGATCAAAATCTAAAAAATGGCGTCACCGGTGAATTTTTTCGGCGATTCGTTGATATTTTGTGCACAGTTTTTCACTGTATATTTAGGGTCAAATGATGAAAATTGCTAATTAAAATGTAAATCAAGGGTTATATTTTTGTTTGTTATGAATTAGATTTTCGTTTTTTTTTTTAAAAAAATAATAACGTACAGTTTTGTAAGACCAATATCGCGAGTCAAATTACCATCCATCGCTAAAACGCGCAAGACGGAACAGCATGCACCGTGTTTAACTCGCGTTTAAAACAAAAGTTTATTATATATAAAGGTTTTAATTTCACAGTTTTACAGGAAATTTTCTCAGCTTTCCAATTATACCATTTTTTAAATTAAAATTGGTATTTAAATGACAAAATGACGGGCAGTTTTGCATACAACTATCGGACAAAATACCAGTTAACTCGCTCGGCGTGATAAATACACGGTGTGATAATCGCTTCCAGGTAAAAATCGATAACCGAGACAAGATTATCAGTACGATAAGGCGTTTATAGAGGGCGTTTCTAGACCATACTATTTGAAAGACCTTGGCAGAGTGAAGAATCATTTCCTGTTGGAATTTTTGCAGGACAATGAACGAAGAACTACAAAAAAGTATGTCTAAGAAACTCGACTAGTTACGGGGGTGGTACTTTCAGTCCTTTGATAACATGTTTTTGTTATGGATATTCCAACAAACAAGGGTGCCCTTCTTTCTAACAAAGGTCATTGCTGACCACCAATTACAATAAGCAATTATCATGGAGATAACTGGATCAAATATTTTTGCATTAGTTTAAGCAGCCTATTTTGATACAATTTCCGAACAGATACGCTTTAAGGACCAGGTAAACAGCCTCGGTAACATTCATTTTCGGGAGGGCAGGCCAAAATGGCGGATTCCCTCTCCGGCAGTCGAGATATTCCAACAGCCGAACTTTCATACAAATTTCTGTTACGAATTACTCACACGGTAATGAAAATAATTTTTCTAAACCATTGCATTACCTGAAAGCGAATCAAATAATGAGTGTGCCATATTTTTTCTAGTTTTGCAACACCAGTATTTTGTCCATGCGCCGCCTCGAGAACCTAAGGGGAGGTAAGAGAACAGCGGCTCACAATCGGAATATGCAGTTCCGACGCAATTTCCCGCCATCTATCAAATTGTGTACTGTGGAAGTATTTTAGCTCCAAACTGCCATGGCATGCCAGGGTTAGCTACTAAGATCATGAAGATTCTGCAAATCTGCTTTCACAATCGTAATTATTATTATTATTAGTCAGTATGTCATAATACTAGCCTCAATATTTCGTCTGCAAGTACCGGCCAATTTTACAAACTGTCTTGAAGAGAGATTTGAAGAGAATTTTATCAAGGTCCGTCCATAAGAGCAACTATATTAGCTTTAATTTCCGGATGAGACCCCGGCATGTGTCCCGTCATGCCTAGAAAAGTAAAATTTTGAAGCCGAAAAGAGGAGAGATTTACCTGACTGCAATTTCCAGTCAGCTAGCTTTCCTGGTGAGGTATTCAATGTGCATTCGACAGTACTCTGGTGGTAGCGGTTAACTCAGGCCTCGACCACGACCGCTGCATATACAAGGCGTATTGGTATCTCTCTGCTAAACCGTACAAACGCCCCACTACAGGTGCTTTACAAACTGTTTTTGCATATGTTAGAGCAAGTGTGACAGTTATTGGCACGTTATGAGCAAAAAACCCTGCTAACATGATTCGCACATCAAACAACCTGTAAATATACCATACGGTGTTGTAATCAATCTGATTGGCTGTTTTGATCACATAACCCCTGCAGAATTATAATTCTATGTCATGATTTTAGGAATGGCAAAATGACACTAAAATATCAGTTATCGGCACTGTGTGACAGTTATTGGCACGTTGACATTTAATATTAAAATTTCATTTCCATGAACATAAAGAATGCATAACACGTCTCCGTTCACATGGTCCAGGGTACATATTATTTCTTCAGTGCAAAATTTATTGAAGTGTAATCATATAGTATCCTTTTTATTCAGTTTTGACTTATTTAATCTCTAAATCTAAAACATTTGCACCAATTTAAGAATTAACCATGTCTGCGAAATGTTTTATCCAGGTTTAAAAAGTATGGCATGTCGTAAAGGATAAGATAATTAACTTAGTCAGTGTTGAAATTGCTTGCAAATCCAAACTGTTTGCTATCTGTAATTGAGCCATTTAGTTATTAAGTGAATAGATGCCAAATTTGAGTGAATTAACATTACTGCATTATAATCTGATTGTTCAGCGTTTTGACATGTTTCAAATAGGTAAGCATTCAACAAATGTATAAATTTGTTTCATCAGAAAGATAAAGCGAAACAATTAAAAAACCATCTGGATCATTTTAAAACAAAAATGATAATTGAAAACCAATGCATCTTTGCCTATTGCGATGACTGTAGGCCCTACTGGATAGAATATATTAAAGTAAGAACGGCATCACTAAATTCATGTCTTCTAATTAGAAGTCGTAACAAGTCATACAGCTTAGGGTGGACATACATGTATTTATGAATATATAGTTCAGTTATTTTTTTCTGTAACTACCAGGTCGAAATTTTCAGTTGCATCTCTAACTGGATGGTGGACTCATTCTCCCAAGATATAAATAAAATAAATCTTTTACTTTTGTTAATTGCTTTAAGTGCTGATAACTGTAACATACATTAAATTTGTGTTACAGTTATAGGCACCCCCGTTGTATACAAAGGGGAACAACTACTCTAATTTTTTAGTCTTATACCTGTAGCTGATTGTTTTCAAGGCCGGATAGGTTTGTATGTGACAAAATTGTGATTTTTCAGTTTCATGACAAAAAAAGTTATAATGACACCGTCTGTTAACCTATGATGTAAGCAACCAAAATAAACAACAGAACAATGTGACACTTAGTAGTTTTACATACTCTGTCAAGTATGCAGCATGAAAAAAAGCTCCACAAGGAAGAAAATGGTTCCTCCTGAATATTTTCTCAGAAACTGTGACGTAAACATTGAATTTGACGTAACAATTTACATAGAATAAATTGATAAACAAAGAAGTGCCGATAATTGAAACATGCCGATAATTGTTGCACTTGCTCTACTATATATAGTATAATATTTGCCTTGATTTTTGGTGATATAGGCCGATAAAACGATCAGGTGACGTAGAGTGATCAAAACTATTTTCGGTCAGCTGTGCAGCAAAGGCAGACCGTCGGCATAAAACGTATGTCCATCTGCATGTTCGTGTGTACGTCTTTTCATATTTTTCATATCCGGGCTGTTACTTTGTCATGCGTTGAAGGATTTTAGAATAAATTGGCAGAAATGTTCAGCACATCAAGCCAATGTGTCATGTAAAAGACCCTTGTCCCTATCTCCAAGGTGAAGGTCACACTTGGTGCTTAAAAATAATGGTATTCTGTATATATGCACACATTAATGACTGTTACTTTGTTATGCATTGGAGGATTTTAAAAAAACCTGACACAAATGTTCAACACATCAAGACAACTTATGACTCGTATAGGAAAAAAACAAAAAACTTCTTGTCTAGAACCACTAGGCCCAGAGCTTAGATTTTTAATAGAGCATTATGTAGTGGACCTATATGAAGATGGTCAAAATTGGCCCTTTCTGCTCTTGACGACCTTTTATTATAGCCAACTGCAGCCAGGTGAGCGATATCCTTTGTACACCTGTAACATAATAAAACATATGTATTTTCTTCTTTCTCAGAACCAGGGTTATGTTAGCACCAAATACCCATAACGTTATAAAGTGGATGCATTTTTTTCTTCTCAAAACCAGGCCAATCTTCAATACAGTGATTCCCCATAGATTTGAAGAAGGTGGACAAATTTCTCTCCTCGAAACTGGGAACTGTTTACATAGATAGCGGGGAAAATTATTTTCTTCACTCTTGTTTGCTCAGCTGGCACAAAGTGCCAGAATGAGCTATTAGGATTGCTCTTCGCCCAGCTTATGTCATCCATCACTTGTTTTACATAGGCATACATAGGGAAACATAAAAAAATATCTTCTTTTCTATAACTAAAAGGCATATAGCTTAGATAGATATCTGATATGTAACGTTGTCTAGTGGTCTTCCACCTACTTTGTTCAAATCATGCATCTGGGGTCAAAATTGACCACACCCATCAGGCAAGTGCACTTGTACTCAGGTGAGGGATATAGGGCCACCATAGTCCACTTGTAATAAAATTCTATTTCTACAAGTTAAGGTTGACTGGTAAAGATGCAATATCTACATTTTTTAGATTTTCAAATAATTAAAGGTGTAACTTTCAAACAATTGACGGATGAATCAGGGGCCCATATCTCTGTGTTTTAAGATGAAGGCCACAGATAAAAATGGGAACAAAATACTAAACTTTTTATTAAATCTTTATTTAGGTGTGATACATATGTACCTTAACATTTCATAATGAATATCCTTAAAAACATAAATGAAATACAGAACATGGTTATGAAAGTAAACACAAATTTCTTTATTTCAAAATGTATCCAAGATAAAGAAGCTAAATAATGTGCAAAAGATTAACAACTGTGGATGATAAATAGTTTTCAGTTTATTATTCTTAACAATAAAAGGAGATATTCCTAAAAACCAACAATTATTGTAGTGATAAAGTCATAGAAATAAGGTTAATTTTATTAAGCTTAGGGCAAAACAGTGTATCTGCTTATGAAGAAGCTGGTTCATATATTGCACAACCAAAAACGTTATTCAATTATTTCTGTGTAATATAAGAAAAATCATATATATATTCCACTTTTTTCATCTTCTTTGGAGTCTTGAGTGATGGAATGATACTGCTACTTTTGCAAGCATCAGCTTTTGCAATGAAAAAGAATTACAGCTGGTGTATATAAACATGTCACTATATAATTAATTATACAGAAATCATACTATTGATGCTTTGGTTGTTGTTATTATTACTATTGTAACATTTGTCAGAGCTACAGATAAGGTTTTGGTGTAATTGGGTATTTACCCCATTACTTTTTCACCAATTGCTTTTTTTAGTTTTCAAATGAGTAACAAATTTGTTTTACCCCATTATATTTTGATCATTTGCTTTTTTTCCAGAAAGCAATTGCTTTTTTAAGAAAATCATTTGCGTATCGGGACAAAACTTGTTTACAAAATGAAGCCGGAAATACTAAATCGCTGCCGAGACTGGTTTACAACTTGATTAAAAAACGAAACAAACGAAAAGGATTATCCCTGCCGATTCAGTGTTCGCTATTTAGTGGAAAGTCATTGCTCGTTGGAACAGTCTGTAAATACTATTTCAGTTTATTTACTTTCGATACGCAGCGATTTTAAAAGCAAATGCATAAACTTATTTTCCTTTGCTTTTCTGTACGCTAGGATTGCTATTTCAGTTGCTTTTTTTGCCTATTTTGTTTGCGTATTTACTGAATATTTTTTATGAAAAACAAAAGCAGGATAGTAAGGAGATAAAAAATTGCACACCTGTCGTCTTTGGAGTCTTAGCCACGGAACCCACGCTCCAGCATGAAACTGAATAAAAATAGATATGTTATTAACCATGTCAACATTATATGATACAGAAATCAAAAGTACCAACTGACGTACATTATTATTATTATTTTTACTCTTATCATCATAACTATCACCATCAGCATCATCTTCAGCAACACGTTCTTATTATTATTGTTGTTGTCCACAACTATGTTTATCATTATCATTACCGTCATCATTATTTTCATGATTACATGATTATTATTATCATCATCATCAGCAATAGGATCAGCATCAGCATCATGCTATTGTTGTTGTTGTTATCCATATTTAGGGTTATTATTATCATCATCATAACTATCATCATCATCATTATTTACATAAGTTGTTGTCTTTAATTAATAATAGTTACTCCGTTATTTAGGATCCCATGTCGCTTTACAGAAGGCAGAATAATTTGGAAACAAGAAAAACTGTGATACAAAGTATCACAGCGGGCCAACAAACAAAAATCCCATGTAAATATTTTGAAAATTGGTGATAATTGATATTGAGGCATGGCCCCAAAAGAACTCGAGGGAACCAATTCTGGTTGAACAAGCAAAACCTGACACGACACCACATCTACTGACTGACCTGTAGTATCGAAACTTTACTGTTATCAAATAATATTTATACAGTATGTCCAGGAGTTCCTGGTATGTCTTAATTTTTCATTACCATTATCCTTATTAATTTGACATGAATGAAGATTTTTATGATTATTTGCCGTAAAATATTTTTAAAAAATTAAAAATGATTATTAAAACAGCAGAAAAAAGTTTTAAACTAGAAATGTGTCCATAGGACACGGATGCCCCCACACGCCACTGTTCTGTCAATCTCATGACTCTAGGTCAAATATTTTTTGGACTACATGTGCCACAAGTTGAAAACTAAAAATCAACAAAGGGCCATAATTCTGTTAAATTTGGTCGCAGCAAAAATTCCTTCCTTTACTACCATCTACACATTAAGGTTGTTCATCCCTGGAAGTTTAAGCAAAATCTGCCATCCGGTTTAAGAGGAGTTGCGTCCCCACAAAATTTCTACATAGTATATAGTGGAAAAAATCAACAAAGGGCCATAATTCTGTAAAATTTGGTCGCGCGAAATTCTTTCCTTTACTACCATCTACACCTTAACGTTGTTCATCCCTGTAAGTTTAAGCAAAATCTGCCATCCGGTTTAAGAGGAGTTGCGCCACAAAATTTCTACATAGTATATAGTGAAAAAATCAACAAAGGGCCATAATTCTGTTAAATTTGGTCACAGCAAAAATTCCTTCCTTTACTACCATCTACACATTAAGGTTGTTCATCCCTATAAGTTTAAGCAAAATCTGCCATCCGGTTTAAGAGGAGTTGCGTTCACAAAATTTCTACATAGTATCTAGTGAAAAAATCAACAAAGGGCCATAATTCTCTTAAATTTGGTCGCAGCAAAAATTCCTTCCTTTACTACCATCTACACATTAAGGTTGTTCATCCCTGTAAGTTTAAGCAAAATCTGCCATCCGGTTTAAGAGGAGTTGCGTTCACAAAATTTCTACATAGTATATAGTAAAAAATCAACAAAGGGCCATAATTCTGTTAAATTTGGTCACAGCAAAAATTCCTTCCTTTACTACCATCTACACATTAAGGTTGTTCATCCCTATAAGTTTAAGCAAAATCTGCCATCCGGTTTAAGAGGAGTTGCGTTCACAAAATTTCTACATAGTATCTAGTGAAAAAATCAACAAAGGGCCATAATTCTCTTAAATTTGGTCGCAGCAAAAATTCCTTCCTTTACTACCATCTACACATTAAGGTTGTTCATCCCTGTAAGTTTAAGCAAAATCTGCCATCCGGTTTAAGAGGAGTTGCGTTCACAAGATTTCGGGACGTACGGACGGACTGACGGACGGACGGACGGACGGACGGACAAGTGCAACGCTATATGCTCCCACATTGTGGGGGCATAAAAAACATTGGGTGTTGATGGGATTCGAACTCGTGGTTTCTAAAAGTACACGTACACAAAAGTGTTTGAGCTATCGGCTTTATCCATTACACCACGGAGGCAGACTTATTATCAATGGGAAAAAATTAGCTAAGACAATATCATATATGTCTAAAAAGGCCATAAAAGAATATTCTGTCGACTCATTTCGTTTCTATAATGTCAAAGGTTGTGTTAGTGGAAAAAGCAATCATATATCCATTTTTCTAGGTGTAGATTGCGACTGAAACGTGAAAAGCGCTTTTTTCTTTTTTTACCAGCGTATATTAGATTGCGCCCTCTATGAAACGAACGACAGCTCAATTACAAACGACAACTCTTGCTTTTCCAAAAAAATTGACTGTGTCTACAGTTTTCATCTCAGAAGTACCTCAATTTTATAATGAAGAGAGACGCATATGTTCGATCTAGTGCTTAAGTCTCCATGCATCTTTTACTCACCACGTATTAGCGGCCCGCAATAAAGGGTCACACCTGATTGTGCCGATGGCTTTAGATCTTTGCCAGGACAGCTGGTATGTCACTTCGCCATTCAGAATGAAAAAAGACAGAAAATAGGTGTAAATAAACATGTCTCTATTATGATATAAAAATCAAACTATTGGTGGAATTATTGCCGTTATGCGAAAAAAATAACCTTCTGTAAAGCGACAATAGAATCCTAAATAAAGTATCGACAACAACAACCCCAAAAGTAAAAAAAAAGCAGAATAATTATTAGATGATAAGTTACACACCTGTTGTCTTTGGGAGTCTTTGCCATGGTGCACACGCTCCGACATGAAATGGAGTAAACATGGTAAAAGCAGAAATATTTCATCAGACATGTCAATATATATGATACAGAAAGCATTATCATCATTATTCAATCACATTATTTTCATCATTTATATACAGTATCGCTAAAATTATCATTCAAATCATCATCATCCTATTTTCAGCACCCTAATTATCATCATCATACACAATTAAGTTATTATCTGTTACGCTCAGACTATTCCTTGAAGTTTCAGCATCCTCATTATGTCATTATTATCATAAGTTGTTGTCGTTAAATAAATGCTAAAGATCTGCGTGCCATTTCACCTTAAGAAAAACAGTAATTGAGAAGTTTCGTACCTGCTTGTGCCGATGTGATGTTTCTTCACCAAACTCCACCAAACTCCAGCCAAACGCACCAACATGCAGAATGAAATAGAATGGAAAGAGAGGTCAATAAACATGTCTCTATGATGATACAAAAATCAAACCATGGTGGAACTGCTGGCACCGTTGACAAGGCAAAAAAAGAAGTGACACGCAACACCCTAAAATAAACATGTGGTGACAGCAATTCCCAATACGAAAACACAATGAGTACGAGAATGAGAAGTTACACACCTGTCGTCTTTGGAGTCCTCGCCATGGTACGCACGCTCGCTCCCACAAAAAATGAAATGAAAAATAGATATGTTTTGTTAGACGTGTCAATATATATGATACAGAAATCATAATCATGATTATTCAATCACATTATTTACATCATTTATATACAGTATTGCTAAAATTAGCATTAAAATTATCATGAAAACCATTACCATCAGCCTAATTACAGTGTTCCCACTCAAGTAAAATATTACGTAAATCACGCAAAAAAATAAATTTCGCAAATAATTTTCAAATCCCGAAATGTAAAAGATCTGCGTGCCACTTCACGAAAAGCTATGAATCGGTTCAGCTGGAATCCCCCAATATGTTCTAAAAATAGATCATGGAAATTCTACTTTCTCGGCCAACTCGGTCGGCATAACTGCTGGTGATTTACCGTCGCTGACGCAAATGTAGACGGGTTTGAATTCGAATGCTCTGGGAATTAAAATTAGCACTTTAAAAGTGTGACCAATCTAATGATCCGCCTTCGTCTGCAAAAATAATGGCAGACAAAGCATTGTGTTTTGCTTCACCTGGCGAATAAAATAAATGATGCCCAACAACAAAGTGGTTGCCACGAGTTGTAAAAAATTTAAACGGTCGCCGCCTCGCTGTGTATCATATAATTTCATACCCCATACAATTACTTATTTACCCCTTCTTTTTGTGTCCAGGGGGTAAGTATACCCTTGAAAAAAAATACTGAGTGGGAACACTGAATTAGCATCATCATACACGATTAAGTTGTTTTCGGTTACGCTCAGACTATTCATTAAAGTTTACGTCATTATTATCATAATTTGTTGTCGTTAAATAAGTACTAAAGATCTGCGTGCCACTTCACCCTAAGAAAAAACAGTAATTTAGAAGTTTCTTACCTGCTTGTGCCGATGTGATGTTTCTTCGCCAGACTCCACCAAACTCCAGCCGAACGCACCAACACGCAGAATGAAATAGAATGGAAAGAGAGGTCAATAAACATGTCTCTATGATGATACAAAAATCAAACCATGGTGGAACTGCTGGCACCGTTGACAAGGCAAAAAAAGAAGTGACACGCAACACCCTAAAATAAACATGTGGTGACAGCAATTCCCAATACGAAAACACAATGAGTACGAGAATGAGAAGTTACACACCTGTCGTCTTTGGAGTCCTCGCCATGGTACGCACGGTCGCTCCCGCAAAAAATGAAATGAAAAATAGATATGTTTTGTTAGACGTGTCAATATATATGATACAGAAATCATAATCATCATTATTCAATCACATTATTTACATCATTTATATACAGTATCGCTAAAATTAGCATTAAAATTATCATGAAAACCATTACCATCAGCCTAATTAGCATCATCATACACAAGTAAGTTGTTATCGGTTACGCTCGGACTATTCATTAAAGTTTACGTCATTATTATTATAATTTGTTGTCGTTAAATAAGTACTAAAGATCTGCGTGCCACTTCACCCTAAGAAAAAACAGTAATTTAGAAGTTTCTTACCTGCTTGTGCCGATGTGATGTTTCTTCGCCAGACTCCACCAAACTCCAGCCGAACGCACCAACACGCAGAATGAAATAGAATGGAAAGAGAGGTCAATAAACATGTCTCTATGATGATACAAAAATCAAACCATGGTGGAACTGCTGGCACCGTTGACAAGGCAAAAAAAAGAAGTGACACGCAACACCCTAAAATAAACATGTGGTGACAGCAATTCCCAATACGAAAACACAATGAGTACGAGAATGAGAAGTTACACACCTGTTGTCTTTGGAGTCCTCGCCATGGTACGCACGCGCTCCTCCGCAAAAAAATGAAATGAAAAATAGATATGTTTTGTTAGACGTGTCAATATATATGATACAGAAAGCATTATCATCATTATTCAATCACATTATTTACATCATTTATATACAGTATCGCTAAAATTAGCATTAAAATTATCATGAAAACCATTACCATCAGCCTAATTAGCATCATCATACACAATTAAGTTGTTTTCGGTTACGCTCAGACTATTCATTAAAGTTTACGTCATTATTATCATAATTTGTTGTCGTTAAATAAGTACTAAAGATCTGCGTGCCACTTCACCCTAAGAGAAAACAGTAATTTAGAAGTTTCTTACCTGCTTGTGCCGATGTGATGTTTCTTCGCCAGACTCCACCAAACTCCAGCCGAACGCACCAACACGCAGAATGAAATGGAATGGAAAGAGAGGTCAATAAACATGTCTCTATGATGATACAAAAATCAAACCATGGTGGAACTGCTGGCACCGTTGACAAGGCAAAAAAAGAAGTGACACGCAACACCCTAAAATAAACATGTGGTGACAGCAATTCCCAATACGAAAACACAATGAGTACGAGAATGAGAAGTTACACACCTGTCGTCTTTGGAGTCCTCGCCATGGTACGCACGCTCGCTCCCGCAAAAAATGAAATGAAAAATAGATATGTTTTGTTAGACGTGTCAATATATATGATACAGAAATCATTATTCAATCACATTATTTACATCATTTATATACAGTATCGCTAAAATTAGCATTAAAATTATCATGAAAACCATTACCATCAGCCTAATTAGCATCATCATACACAATTAAGTTGTTTTCGGTTACGCTCAGACTATTCATTAAAGTTTACGTCATTATTATCATAATTTGTTGTCGTTAAATAAGTACTAAAGATCTGCGTGCCACTTCACCCTAAGAGAAAACAGTAATTTAGAAGTTTCTTACCTGCTTGTGCCGATGTGATGTTTCTTCGCCAGACTCCACCAAACTCCAGCCGAACGCACCAACACGCAGAATGAAATGGAATGGAAAGAGAGGTCAATAAACATGTCTCTATGATGATACAAAAATCAAACCATGGTGGAACTGCTGGCACCGTTGACAAGGCAAAAAAGAAGTGACACGCAACACCCTAAAATAAACATGTGGTGACAGCAATTCCCAATACGAAAACACAATGAGTACGAGAATGAGAAGTTACACACCTGTCGTCTTTGGAGTCCTCGCCATGGTACGCACGCTCGCTCCCGCAAAAAATGAAATGAAAAATAGATATGTTTTGTTAGACGTGTCAATATATATGATACAGAAATCATTATTCAATCACATTATTTACATCATTTATATACAGTATCGCTAAAATTAGCATTAAAATTATCATGAAAACCATTACCATCAGCCTAATTAGCATCATCATACACAATTAAGTTGTTTTCGGTTACGCTCAGACTATTCATTTAAGTTTCAGCATCCTCATTATGTCATTATTATGATAAGTTGTTGTCGTTAAATAAATGCTAAAGATCTGCGTGTATGGTTGGCCATCGCCACCAAAAATAATTAAGCCGCGGTAAAAATATTTTAGCTCCGGCATAAATATGATTTTAGCACCGGCATAAATAAGATTTTTGCCGCGGCTTAAATCATATTAATGCCGGAGCATGAATATTTATGCCCGCCAGTTAAATCATATTTATGCCGGAGCAAAAATTTTTTTACCGTGGCTTAAAACATATTTATGCCGGAGCTTAAATATTTATGCCGCGGCTAAAATCATATTGATGCCGGAGCTTAAATATTTTTACCGCGGCTTAATTAATTATTTTTGGTGGCGATGGCCAACCATATGCGTGCCACTTCACCTGAAGAAAAACAGTAATTGAGAAGTTTCGTACCTGCTTGTGCCGAGGTCTGTCCACCATATTTAAATGATTTGGTACAGTTTTAAAATTCATCTGATTCTTTTAGATACAGAAATACTCTAGAAGTACTAAAAGTCAGAACATCAATCCATGGTAAGCAATCTTTCAGGTTCGAGGCTACACAGATCTGGAACAGTCTGCCAAACCATATCAGAAAGAGGAAAATTATAAAGAATTTATCAGACTTGTCCGGGTCTGGAGTGGCCCAACATGCAAGTGTTCAATGTACTCCTAATTTTCATCTCTCTGTTAACCTTTATATTTAACACTGCTTGTACTTGTTAAAATCGCTACATTCAGCTTGTTCATTTAAAGCAAGGTCTTTCAAATAGTATGGTCCGGAAACGAGCGTAATACGATAAATAACCTGCCTCGGATCACGTGACAAACATCCGGGTAACCGCGATTTTGGAAAAAGAAAGAAATTATTGATACTTTATATCTACGTATATCTCGATATTTTACCAATCAATTTGACCAACAAAGTGATCCTTAATACAATATATGCATTCCCTTATCATTACATAATATTATATTTTACCGATGTTTCGTTTTAGGTGGATTTACGCATTGGAAAGTTGACCTCATACGAACGGGTTTTTTCACAAATGACCAAAAGCCGAAAACCGACCTAATTTTAGCGTTTCTTTCCTACTTGCATGGTGTTCATGGGATTGATGTAACATCTTTTTCTCATAGATTTAAGTCTAATGTACGTCTGTTATGTCTTAGATTTTCGTATTTCACCCGTATTTTAATTTTCTGGGACGGTTAGATCCGTTCAAAATCTAAAAATGGCGTCAATGGTGATTTTTTTTCGCGATACGGTGATATTTTGTGCACAGGTTTTCATTATATATTTAGGGTCAAATGATGGAAAATTGCTAATTAAAATGTAAATTAAGAGTTATTTTTGAACGGATATGAATTAGATTTTCGTTTTTTTATTTTATAGCATAATAACGTACAGTTTTGTAAGACCAGTATCGCGAGTCAAATTACCATCCATCGCTAAAACGCGCAAGACGGAATAGCATGGACCGTGTTTAACTCGCTTTAAAGATAATTTTACAGTTTTACAGAAAATTTCATCAGCTTTCCAATTATACCATTTTTTTTATTAAATGTGGTATTTAAATGACACAATGACGGGCAGTTTTGCATACAACTATCGGACAAATACCAGTTTACTCGCTCGGCGTGATAAATGCACGGCGTGATAAACGCTTCCAGGTAAAAATCGATAACCGAGACAAGATTATCAATGCACGGCGTGATAAACGCTTCCAGGTAAAAATCGATAACCGAGACAAGATTATCAGTACGATAAGACATTTATAGAAGGCGTTTCCGGACCATACTATTTGAAAGACCTTGTTTAAAGCTTCTTTTTAGTTACATGTTTGTTTTATCCATCTAAATGTGCTTTTGTTTGTATCATGTTCTTAGTTTGACCATAAATGCATCTTTTAAGTTCATGTTCTGTGTTTTATCTCTCATATGCTTCTTTTTGCTTTTATTGTGCTTTTGCTTTGCAGTATGTTATACTTTTAGTATGCATGCTTTTAGTTGCCTTTGCATTTATGCTAGTCAGGTTTTAAAAAATAACATGTGCAGGTGGTATTACCAGGGTCCTGGTATTACTCAGTTCCCTCCAAATCTGATTTGAATGGATAATAGATGTTTTACACGATTTCTTAATTATACACTTTTGTGTTTATTTTGCTAATCAATATTATACACATAATTTTATTGCAGTTTTTAGGCTATCACTAGTCAAGGGTAGATCCACTTACACATGTTTTATATACCCAAAAATGTAAATATACTGTATGTTATTCGTATCATTTCCTGCATGCGAAAAGTGTTATCATTCCTCTTAATATAATATGTATGTATAAAAATGATTTAAATGCCTATTTGTATCTATATTTTATCTGTACTTTCACTTTTCAGGTTAAATGTTTTATTAAATATTGTTGTTAAGAAACATAATTATTATGTTGGTGAATAGCTTTTAGCTAATGTTTTCTATGTTCATGTAACAATTGACTATAAATAAAGTTACTTGTATCTTGTATCTCGTTCTTGTATCTAGAAGCCAGTTCTAAACTCTATTTTGGTAAGATAGTAAAAGGCAAATTAAGCACAAATCTGCCATTAAACGAAAGAGAAACAAAAATACAAAAACAGTTTTATTATCCAGGTGTAGATGCTGAAATAAATGTTTGACGTCAATGCCTTTGTCTTTGAGTTTCCGAAATATCGATCGTTAACCAACAATTCTAAGTTTAAAAACCATACATATTGTTTAAAAAATCAAAATATAGTTATATGGTATGTTTCTAATGGTATACATGTTGATGGTAAAACAAAATAAAACAAGAGCTGTCAGTAGGACAGCGTGCTCGACTTTTTTAGTGCTTGCCAATAAAACAAAACTTTGACAGTTAAGGGCACACAAGACTTTAACTAGGAATTTCTAAGTACAAATCAAGAAAATTTTTCACAGAGTTATCTTCTCTTGCTTACAGATAGGTCTTACGATGGTACATAATTAAGTACTCCAACTTTCAAAGTAATATCTCAAATGGTTAAGTTAACAAGTGGACAAGAATGAAAATTTTAACTGAGTTTCTAAGTCAAAAAGGGCCATAATTCAAATAAAATCCTTGACAGAATTACCTTCTCCTGCCCATGTTTGGGAATCATGATGGTAAACAAGTATTCCAACTTTCAAATTAATATCTCAAACAGTTCAGTCAAAAAGTGGACTGGTACGAAAAACTTAACCAAGATTCTAAGTCGATAAAAGGCCTTCATTTTTAAAACAAATCCCTGACAGAGTTACGTTCTCTTGCGTACAGATGGGGGTAATGATGTGAAATAGCATTAAAAGTTTCAAAGCAATATCTCAAAGGGTTAAGGCAATAAGTGGATTTTACCCATATTCAATGTATTTTCTAAGTCAAAAGGGGCATAATTCTGTCAAAAACCTTGACAGAGTTATGTCCTCTTGTCTGTTGATGTAGGTCATGATGGTAAACAAGTATGGTTAGTTTCAAAGCAATACCTCCAATGGTTTTGAAATAAAGTGAGGTGACGAAAAACTTAACCAAGCTCAATACACTTTCTAAGTAAAAAAAGGGCCATAATTCTGTCAAAAACCTTGACAGAGTTATGTACTCTTGTCTGTATATGGAGGTTATGATGGTAAACAAGTAGGGTAAGTTTCAAAGCCATACCTCTAATACTTTTGAAATAAAGTGGGGTGGTACGAAAAACTTAACCAAGGTGTGACGCCAACGCCGACGCCGGGGCGAGTAGGATAGCTCCCCTTTTCATAGAAAAGTCGAGCTAAAAAGGAGTATTCGCATCTGAGTTATGCCATATTCGCCTCTATCCTGTCCCATCGTACATTTCTGGTTCAATTCCAAGTCCGTAAATAAGCATGATAATTGATCAGAGTCATTTGAATCCCGTCACTGTATCTCCGTATATCATTGTGGCTATCGGAGACTGAATCGTGTAAGCGACTTTTCCAGCTCAGTGTGTACACAATTTGCTAGCAGGTTCAGTAGCTTTTCTAGCGGCTTACTTTCAATAATTACACATCAAATAAATAAATGATTCATAAATGTTTACCTTACAAAACGCGTGTCAATCCTTTTCCCTGTTTCCTCAGAAAACCGTCACGTGAATGAAAACAACGCACACGTTGTACATGTACAAGCCAAAAAAAGCGAGATTTTCGTGAACACTTGGTAACAAGCCCTTGGCTTTTTTTACTGGTTCTTTGTAAGGTGACATTTACTCAACAATTCCGTGTCTGTAATGCATGAGGCAGCTAAAGGGAAATCGGAAGATTTACTTGTATTTTACCAAATATCTCATCACGTTGAAAAAAAAGGATTTAAAAGAATATTATTCCCTTCAATGAGCGCGGAACATCTGGGCAATCGTGACTTAAATCAAATATTAATTGGTCAGTGGTTAAGGTATTACATCCATAATAAACAATGTTTCAAACGCTCCGAAAATTTTTCATATGAAGGAAATTTACCGTTGAATGAAAAGATATATGAAATTTTAGCTGAAAGTTCAGATAAACCTGATGTTACCAGAAACGAAACTTTGCAAATTTTCAGTAACCCATACTATGTACCCGTAGTCATAATTTATCACATTTTTGGTATTAAAGTATTATAATGACATAGAAATAAAAAATCTTTTCTGTGAAGATTTTCAAAAATTCAGATTTGAAAGTCAGTCATTACTATTTTCCCAAACTCTGGTCTAAATTTGCACGTTAATTATAGGGAGGGGGGATATAGGAGTCACCCGGTCGGTCGGTCAGGTGGTCTGTTGCATTTTCCTTGTCCGGAGCATAACTTGAAAACTACAAGTTGGAATTCAATACAACTTCATACAATGGTCAAGCACATTGAGAGGAAGTGCAGTGCACAAGAACTATAAATCCATCTTGACTCATTACAGAGTTATTGCCCTTTGTTGCTTTTTCTTGTCCGGAGCATAACTTGAAAACTGCTAGTTGGAATTCAATACAACTTCATACAATGGTCTAGCACAATAAGAGGAAGTGCAGTGTACAAGAACCATAACTCCATCTTGAGTAATTACAGAGTTATTGCCCTTTGTTACTTTTCCTTGTCCGGAGCATAACTTGAAAACTACTAGTTGGAATTCAATACAACTTCATACAATGGTCAAGTACATTGAGAGGAAGTGCAGTGCAAAAAAACCATAACTCTATCTTGACTCATTACAGAGTTATTGCCCTTTGTTACTTTTCCTTGTCCGGAGCATAACTTGAAAACTACTAGTTGGAATTCAATACAACTTCATACAATGGTCAAGTACATTGAGAGGAAGTGCAGTGCAAAAAAAACATAACTCTATCTTGACTCATTACAGAGTTATTGCCCTTTGTTGTTTTCCTTGTCCGGAGCATAACTTGAAAACTACTGGTTGGAATTCAATTTAACTTCTTACAATGGTCAAGTACATTGAAAGGAAGTGCAGTGTACAAGAAGCAACGCTATCTTGACTCATTACAGAGTTATTGCCCATTTTTACTTTTCCTTGTTGCAGAGAAACTTGAAAACTACAGGTTGAAATGCAATACAACTACAATGGTTTAGCACAATGAGAGGAAGTGCAGTGTACAAGAACCATAACTCTATCTTTAGTAATTACCAACAACAATATCTCTATTTTAGTTTTCTTTTGCAAGGTATTCTGTTACTACGAACTTCCTCAGTTTATAAAGCAGTCTTTCGGGGGGTATTAATCACATTTAGTGATAGCTCTAGTTATCCTTATATGTCTTAAAAGAATACAGCAATTTATGGGGGTTTTTTTTTTGCGAAAACTATTTTCAATTTATGTTGTAAAGTTGAAAAGGAAAAGAAAAAAAGTGGTTCTGCTCGGAGTTTAACCTATAAATGTGGCATAAAATTATAACAGCAGTGTGCTTGACCACCTGTGCCACGGGATTGGTACTTGCATTTTCAACTGAGGAGATTGTCTATGTACGTTTTGGAATAAACCAGATTTCAAAGTTTTGAACAGCTATAAAACTACGACAGTGCGCGGGTGCATAGTTTTTTTTAGCTCACTTGGCACTGTGTGCCAGAGTGAGCTATTAGGATCGCATTCCGTCCGTCCGTCCGTCCACCATTTCCTTCAAACAACATCTCCTTTGAAACCACTGGGCCAATTTTGATGAAACTTTGCAGGGATGTTTCTTGCATGAAGTTCTATTAAATCTGTTCAAAGAATTCTATTCCATGCAGAACTCTGGTTGCTATGGCAACAAATATGAAAAACTTAAAAAATATTCTTCTCTAAAACCTAAGATATTTAGCATGTGGCATTGTCTAGTGGACCTCTATCAAGATTGTTCAAATTATGACCCCCGGGTCAAAATTGACACCGCCCGGGTGATCACTTGGTTTTACATAGGCTTATATCCTTTGAACGGCCATAACGTAATAAACCGTATACGCGGGTTAAGACAGGTTTGGCCTTCCATCGAAGTGACAGTTACCGTATTGAACACGTTTTGTCTGTATGAATTTAAAGGCTATGCCGACAGCTCCTGAATGTTGAAAACTCGGACGTCTGAGGCAAATGCTGAGACTTTAAGACAACCTTGAAATGACCTTGGATACAATTTTACCAGCTTTGAAAATTTTCGTTTTACCAACGTTCGCGTACAGGCCCCTGTTGGATAGTGTTTTGAGCGCGTGCAAATATTTTTCCAGAGACAAAGCAGACATGTTACTCAAAGCTAGGTATATTGACATCTTATGAGAACGCTTAAAATCGACCTCTCGTTAGCAAAAAAAAAAAAAAAAAAAAAAAAAAAAAAAAAAAGAATTCCATGCGCAGGTTAGCAGACAGGGTGACCCCTGCGTGTGACCTCTGTAGGTGGGCCAATGGAAATTTTACTTTCATGTTACAGATTAATCTATTTGCAGACGTATACAACACACGCAATCAACCGAAAGTAGCATAACGTGATGTACAGTGTTTACAAAAACACATGCATGTGTCCAGTGTGTAACAAAATATGCCGGCTGTGCAAAGGATATAGGAAAAACTTTAAAAATCTTCTTCTCCGAAACCACAGGGCCTAGAGCTTAGATATTTGGCATGTAGCATTGCTTAGTAGACTTCTTCAAAGTTTGGGTCAATATTGGCCCCGCCAAGGAGGTCACTTGTTTTACAAAGACGTACATAGGAAAATCTATTTGGTATGTAACATTGTCTTGTGGTCTTCCTTCTACTTTGTTCAAATCATGCCTCTTGGGTCAAAATTAACCACACCTATTAAGCAAGATTAAGCAAGTGGACTTGTATTCAGGTGAGCAATAAAGGACCATCATGGCCCTCTTGTATAGATTTTCGCTGGCTATCGATGTGTGGCGCAATGACGTCACGCAAGCGACGTACCGTCAAAATATTTCGATGTTTTGTTTCAGTATTCTTATTCACGGCGTCTGATTGTTTCTGTATCTGCAATACCCGTAAGATTAGACAAATGCTATGTAAGAACTTGTTTCAAATAGCATATAAAATGCCGAACATAAATTTATATTGAAAACATTGCACAACGATTTTGCAAGGAACCCGTGAGAGGTACGGTTTTAAGATTTTTACCTGTCGTAATACTTAGGAAATATATTTTATTTTTGAGTGATATATCGGTTAGTATATCACGGTGTGGAGTTTAGATGCGTAGTAATGTTATCACTAAGGCCGAAAGCCGAAAACGGGTAGGCTATGATTTCTAGCTTTATTTGATGTTGAATTGTTTTATTACGCAAAGCTTGCGGTGACGTCACGCTAAATGTTTTAGAAGAATTGATCATTTTTTCGTCGTTTTTAGTGAAAATTAAAATACATAAGCATGAAACCTGGTACGGTATTACAGATGTGAATGCCTTGCTCTGTCCAAGGGCCTTTCTTGCGGATTCTACGCGATAGTCTTGTTTTGAAGCGAGATATTATACCTTTGATGATATTTAACAGAAATATTGTATATGCGTTTATTTGAATAAAATACTGTTTAAACAAAAAGATCACGTTTGACGATTGACGCTTCAAAGAAAACTTTAAAACATATTTATTTTCACTATAACAAACACATTCAAAATGGGCTGGTATATAGTGCGATACAAACCGCCAAAATTATCCGCACGTTAAACAGTACACATTTTTATCATGTAGCTTTTAATTAATAATTGGTATTTAACAGAATCTTCCAGGAGTGTTTTCCATATATCTTAACACTGCTTGATTTTGCATGTGACACCGGCTTAGATTTCGGATGTTAATGTTAGAAAATCGCGTCACGTTAACGTCAATGCATGGGTGTGACATTTCCAATGTACATAAGTTTGCGTCCATATCTGACTGATAGGGATGTATCTATGTTCATCCGAAATCATTTTTATCACGGTATATTCCGTTGGTGTTTCATGAATACAAATTAAATCTGGCGTTACCTGGCATAAAATAACGTTTTATCCACAGAAGTATGCATAGACAATATTTAATTGATGTACACGTTTCTCATGCTTAGCGTTGTAAACACGAAGTAGTATTAAAAATAACATTATAGCAGTTAGTCTTCTCCTTCAAAATGGGACATTTGCACTTGAATTTGTCGACCGTAGTTTTACAGCAGTTGTACATTTTTTCTTATTTCAAAAATTA
>JAFMSR010000012.1:16949973-17022473 GCA_022818135.1 Saxidomus purpurata | reverse complement strand
GGAATTAACACATAAAAATAGGAAATAGATTTTACTTTTGAGTGATATACCGGTCTACCAAGATCACGCCTATAGGGTCTATATAATTATGGCCACACACTTGGAGCCACTTGTTGCACAAAGATAAACACCTGTTTGGCCAATCACTTGCAATAATAACATAGATTCAAGCACTTCGGATAGACTTAAAGATTATAGATGGTCCGGAGATGTGCAATATGATTATTCACCTCTTTGGAGAGTTACAGCCATGCAGGAATATATGTGATGATGGTCTCTATAGAACACGGTAGATTAGACTGTACACTCGTCATATCTAAAAAAATCTACCATACCATTGTAGTAAATTCTTCTCGCATTCTGCATATAAACACCGGCCAGAGTAACTTGGCACATGCACCCATTGTCATTAAGACGAATCTCCGTTTTTCCCCACATCGTTCCCGTGGACAATTTTTTTACCTTTCAGTTTTATCTAACATTTTATTGTTATATAAAGTGAAATTCTTTTAGTTGATTCTTACTGTACCTGACGACTTGACAGAGTGCCAGACTCTTTTATCCATTTCACTTTCACCTAACATTTCCGACGTGCTCCTTGGTCAGCGTTTAACCGGGGAGTACCGGCGTTTCCTTTGCGATACCGGCGTTTAATAGGCACCAGAAATGCAGATTTGCTTCCCTTTAACAAAATTCGCCATTAATAACGTGTGTTTACAACTGAACTGCTGAACACGTTTTGTATGCTTTTGTTAACGATCACCTGTTAAAACTGGTTTTAGCCCACCAACATATCTTTTATGGCATATTTATATAAGTTGTATCATGAATCTTACTTTTCATTCTATATTTTAAGGGCAGATATCATATGAACTCCTTTTTCCCTCACACGATCAGATACTGGAAGTAGAACGCCTTGCCTTGTAACATCAAGGACAGTGTGAATCTTCAGTGCTTCACATCTGGCTTAGACTTATATATGGACAGGGTAATATACGGACCCTGATATGGACTAATGTCATCGTCCTGTTTTTTTTTTTTTTTACTAAGTTGTATATAGTGCAGTCAAGTCGCCAATAACAGAATTTCCCCAATAGCGGAACAAATATTGAGTCAACACGTCATATATTTTTAACTAGTCAGTATGTTTTAAATCTGAATGTGCCACCATACAACATGTCCATCGGACATCTGACACCGACATTTTCACTTAGAATTGAAAGTAAACAATGGTCAAAATCACGAGATGCTTGCAGGATGCCACCAAATTTCCACATGAAAGCCATGCTTTCAATACTTGTGCTTCAGCGTTGCAAAGAGTTTTCTAAATTTTCCAAAGTAATGGAGCATTGAATGCCAGTGTAAATCGTAAGTCCTATGTATTTTAATTATGGTTCAATCATAATTTTTACATCAAAGCTTATTTTTCATAAATGCAGTCATAGAAAGCAGTGTGAAGTCAAGTCGCCAATAAAGGTTTGGATTTCATTCGTGCATGAAGCAATCACTTAGGGGATCATCATTTCCAGTGTAGATTGCCTGACAATTAGAAATGCAGTTATAAAAGGATATTATGTGTTTCAAATTAAACTCCCCTTTACTCTCAGTCCACAAACTAAACTGACAATAGACAGAGAATATTCTAATACACATGATGATAATTAATCCATGTTTAGTGTGGCTTCCTACACCGGACCATATAAATACCAGAGAATGCCCCACATTCGTTTAGTATATGCTGTTTTTTTTTTGTGTAAAAAATCAGAAATTAATGTTTTACTTGGGTTACATGTGTTTTGATATGGTCCTTTTCTATAAATAACAACACGTGACATGTTTCTTTAATGGATAAACTGTACCGCTATTGGAGAAGCAAGCTATCGTAGTTTAAGTAACTTCTCTATAATATTACACAGGTGTATAAACAAAACAAATATTGCATTGGAAAGATCAAGAAATAAGCTGTCTGCACGTCATTCATGGATAAACTTATTCAGACATGGTTTGCATACAAACAGTTATTAGTGTTCCGTTATTGGCGACCTCACTGTACTACTTTTACTCTCTTAACACATGCATATCATGTATCATGTAACATAGCATTTTCTTTTAACAACTGCCCCGACCTCCCAGTTATGATCAGAAATTGATTGTTGGGAGTGTCCCCGTAGATGTAGATTACTGATGTCATCAGTGATGAAATTTGGTCTGAAGGGGAAAACTACATTTGTAGTCGTATAAATATAGGCAGTGGCTAAAGGTACCGTAACTCCTTATAGGATTGGCTACAGTTACTGGTGAGAAGTTGATTTTTTATAACTCGATAGAGCTATTTATCTATCTCTGAATACTGCCAACCCCTCTCGCAAGTGTTATAGGCAGGACTAAATTGCACGTCGGAAATGTTTTTTGTTTGAGGCCCCAGTAATTGGGTAACCCTGTTTATTTTTCAAAAAAAATATATATACATACATTCATAGCATATTCAAGTTATTTTGAAGTTTAACATTCTAATCTTAAAAGAAAAAGGTGTTCCCAAGCAACACAGTTTATGAATACTTCATATTATCTGTTCTTAGCTACTAAGATCATGGGGTCTATTAATATCTCATATATCCTACTTAGTATCAATTCTCTAGTAAAAGACAGTCAATTAAATAAAAATGTCTTGCAAGATTAGGAAGGAGTCGAAATTGGGAAATGCAAGACTAGTGATGCAGGATTGAACTGGTTATGTATTATTGAAGGGAAATAACTCCTATATTTTCATTTTTCCTGATATCATCAGTTATACTTGTATTATTTTAATATACTAAATCTGCCATTAAACTTGGTCTTTTGAGAAACAAGAGGGAAAAAACTTTTTAAAAAAAGGATACAAAAAGCGCTCACAGTAAAAAATATCTCTATTTTTTAAGTGAAATCAAATAATAGATTCCGCTTATATGCATGAAAACTGAGAGGCACATAAAAGGGATTAGGTGTGCAGTACTGAGGAGAACCAGGCTTGTAGTGAATACAAAAACTACAAAAATTAATCACTATTAAATTTTGTCATCAATAATAAACATTCGCTCCAATTTTTTGTCAAACTTAGACATAATGTTTTCAGACATCATGTTTTCTTTTCTTGCAATGTAACGCTCGGTTTTTAACAATAAAATAGCCTGACTCTTAAAAAGCTTGGAACTGAGTTCTGTATCTTACAGTTGTATAAACTATACTTTGCTACAAGAAGTAGGTTCATTGCAGCTTTACTGAATTTCTCGTTACCTAGAATTATGTCTGTCACAGTCAAATTTACATCAATATTTGGACACTTTAAAGATAACCATCTTTTCACCTCCCAGAAAGAATTAGTTGTTTGACAGTCCCAGAAGAGATGTTTTGTGGTTTCAGTTTGGTCATCACAAAAAGAACACATGCTACATCTTTTATCCTCATTTTTTGTAATAAATGATTGGTAGCAAGAATTCCATGGTTTATTAGCTCACCTGGCAAAAAGTGCCAGAGTGAGCTATCAGGATCACTCACTGTCCGGGGTCCTTCGTACGTAGTACGTCGTCCGTCCGTCCACCATTTCCTTCAAACGACATCTCCTCTGAAACCACTGGGCCAATATTGATGAAACTTTGCAGGGATGTTCCTTGCATGAGGCTCTATCAAAGTTGTTCAGAGAATTCCATTCAATGCAGAACTCTGGTTGATATGGCAACAAATAGGAAAAACTTTAAAAATCTTCTCTGAAACCACCAGGCCTAGAGCTTAGATATTTGGCATGTAGCATTAGCTAGTGGACATCTACCAAGATTGTTCAAATTATGCCCCAGGGATCAAAATTGACCCCACCAGGGGTTCACTTGGTTTTACATAGGCTTATATAGGAAATTTTTAAATCTTTTTCTCTGAAACCATAAGGCCTTGAGCTTAGATATATGGCATATAGCATTGTCTAGTGGACCTCTACCAAGATTGTTCAAATGATGATCCCTGGGGTCAAAATTGACCCCGCCTGAGGGGTCACTTGGTTTTACATAGGCTTATATAGGAAAAACTTTACCTTTGCCAAAATTTACCCTTCCCAGGAGGGGGGAGGGTACTTGATTTCACATAGGCTTATGTAGGGAAAACTTAAAATAAGAAGACAGACAGGCAGAGAATATATATTTGGAATGTTACTTAGCATTGAGTAGTGGACCTATACAAAATCTGTTAGAATCATGAGCCCTTGTTTTATAGCCAATGGTAGTCAGGTGAGCGATATAAGGCCATCATGGCCCTCTTGTTTTATGTTGAAACCATTGTAATTTTGGATCCTTTGTAACTGTAAAGGGAAGTCTGTAAATATATTTCCATTTGAAATTGTCATCTAAATTAAGTTCATCATCCCATTTTCTTTTAGAAATTGGGTAAGAACTTGGTCTTGAAATATAATCATAAATTGCCCTGCATCCTTTGTTTTGACTGTTGATTACTTTTATGGATAATGGCTGTACAGGATTTTCAATCTTTTTAGCCAAGTTTGTAAACCTCATTTTACCTAAAAACCCTTTAATAGACTCAATAATATTTTGATACTGCAAAAAGTTGAAATTGATGTTAAACTTGTTTGAGAATTCATTAAAAGACATTAGATATCCAGTATTATCCATAAAGTCATTTACTAAAATCGTCTGAAATGTTAGTATATAGAGTGAAATAATAAAAACCTGACAGTAAGTTTTGTTAGTTTAAAGTGAGACTTAGAAGAAAGTATACAGTCAAAGGTTAAAATGTTAGCATAATTGTGACACAAATTAAATAAAAGATAAAACATTGATCATCCGATCTGACTAGTACTGAACATTTACCACAGCCTCCTTGAACTGGCCATGGTCAGGTAGAGTAGCAATGTTACATAGGAGTTGGTTCCAAAGGGTGATACTTCACTAAAACCTGGTCTGTTTTAGCAGAGCCATTCTATGTCTCTGGTTTTAGTTAAAGCTCATAGTCTGCTATTAAATCTTGATCAGTTTTAAACTTTGACAGGTTAAAATGATTACAACAATGGGAACAGCCATTCCCAGTGTGGGATTAAAACCCATGGCCTTTGCGAATATTGAACAATTGAATGATTAGCTACGTTTACTGGTCATCTTAATTTTTGTCGAAATAATTATTGTTTATCCGTATGCACATGCGATCATTTCAGAAACTTAAGGAAATAGAAGTACCTCTGTGAACTATAACTGACCTCTTTGTTACTTGCAGGTTGGATCAGTTTTGTATGCAGTGTAATAATGATCTGGTCTATATGGGTGTTGCTGTTGGCAGGGTTCTTGCTACGACTTGTCCTCATTGTTTATGGAGAATGGCAAGATAAAACCATGGCTGTAAAATTTACAGATGTTGACTACTTTGTGTTTAATGACGCAGCTTCATATGTAATACAGGTAATAGGGATTACAATTAGACATGTAACAATGTTACTATCCTACAATGTATTTTTGTTTTCAATGATACAGCATTATGTTACTCAGATAAAAGTCATGAAAGTGTTGAACTTTAACCAAGGGTGACAGTAGTTAGGACCCATTTTAGTAGAAAATAGGTAGTTACAATACTATCTTAACTAAGATGATGCTTGAATTCCAGCTACACTAGTACATATAACTTTATGTTCATTATTAAAGTTACTCGGACAATGTGTTGACTACTTTGTTGTTTAATGGTGCAGCTTCATTATGGTACTCTGGTAATGTGTTGAATATGTAACTTTATTCTCAGTAAAGCACTAGCAGCATTAAGTTACCCAGGCAATGTTTAAACTAATATGACTAATTTGCATAATAATGATGCAGCCACAAATGTTATGTGGGTAATGTATACATGTACAAAATTTTAAGTTTAATGACTTGTCTTCAGTAATGTGCTTCCTATTTCAATTTTATATTGTATTCAAACTGTTTTCATTTGTTGCAGGGAAAGTCCCCATACCTTCGTGCAACCTACAGGTACACTCCGTTACTTGCATGGATGTTACAGCCCAATATCTGGCTCTCGTCTGTATTTGGGAAGTTACTGTTTGTGACCTTGGATGTATGCACAGGATACTTTATCTTTAATATAAGTTCCTCATCAAAAGGCGTCACTGTAAATTCTGCAAGACTTTGTGCATCATTTTGGTTGTTTAACCCACTGTCAATGACCGTTTCAAGTCGTGGAAATGCAGAAACAATTATGACGTGTCTTGTGCTTCTGTGTCTAAAACTGCTTCAAGAGCGCAAAGTTTTCGTAACTGCCATTGTGTTTTCGTTGGCAATACATTTCAAGATCTATCCTGTGACTTATGCAATACCGATATACCTACTTCTTGGAAAAGACTATAACCAGAGGAATCGACAAGTCACTGCTGGACTTTGGGAGATGGTTTGTGATGCAGTTAAGCCTACCAAAGCAAGAGTAACATTTGTATTAGTTCTTGGTGTTACCTTGACATTGTTGACAGTCATATTTTATCATATGTAAGTAACTGAAAGAATATGAAATTCCTCTTTTGAGGTTGGAGTTGTTGATATGAAACCACTCTAACCTCATAGATAGAGGGTCATGGGTTCTAGCCCAGCTACCAACAATGTCTCTTTGTGTGTGAAAGTTGGTAGTTTCTTACAGAAGATTGGAGTCTAGTACTGGTTCTTCTCAGGAACGATGGCGCGACCTCTTTAAAATGACAGAGGTACAGTTGAAATGAGCATTGTACACACACAACAACAAAGATTGTGAAATCCATACTATTTTCAATAGCTAAGAATTGTCAAAAAGTAGAATGAAGCTATCTCTTAAAAGGGCTGTCTGTTACAGGATATATCTTTCCACCTCACAGCTGTGTAAAGTAACATCAGTAAATTTCAGTTTCTTTTTTCTCAACACAGATCAATGTTTAACCTGCTGAATTTCTGATATGAACTTGCCTGTTTCTAATATTGACAGTATCCTCAGTTATTCAAAGGGGTGCTCACTGAATATGTACAAACTGCAGATCATAATGAGAGCATTGGCTGTAATGAATCATTTTCCGTCACCAGGATGAAGATTGATAAGTATAATGTACCTTTTAATTACATCTAGAGTTGTTCTTTTCATGCAGCTGTACAGAAGTAAGAATATGTCTTTTCAAAATATTTCCACGTTAAATTTGTTAGACACCAAAAATTCTATAAAGAGAAATTGTTCGTTACAGGTATGGCTGGGACTTTTTATACCAAACATACCTGTACCATGTAACCAGGAAGGACATTCGACATAACTTCTCTGTATATTTCTACATGTTATATCAGCAGTCAGGGGCGGATAGTTCTTTGATACTGGGCGTTCTATCATTCCTTCCACAGGTAAATGGTTTCCAAGACACCTAAAGGCATTGTCATGTATTCAAGCAAAGTGACCCACTTCATAAGTGTTTATTTTAATTTTGGAATTTATTTCATTGATTTGCATTAGGACTTCATAAGGGTAAGTAGGTAGAGTCTTGGCCAGAGATTCTTCAGAATATAGTTTAGATGAAGCAGTCTTGTCTGACCTTTGCAATAAGGATGAATGTTGCAACTTGCAGAAAGTTGCTGTCAACTGGGTAACTTTCCACATGACAAAAATTTCACGATTTGTGAGTAGACTTATTCGCGAATTTAAATTTGTGAAGGAGACTTCTCTTATGGTAAATCATCATGAAATAAATCTTTCACAAGATTTTTAGCTCACCTGGCACAAAGTACCAGAGTGAGCTATTAGGATCGCATTCCGTCTGGCGTCCATCCATCCACCATTTCCTTTAAATGACATCTCCTCTGAAACCACTGGGCCAATGTTGATGGAACTTTGCAGGGATGTTCCTTGCATAAAGGTCTATTAAATTTGATCAAATAATTCCATTCCATGCAGAACTCTGGTTGCTATGGCAACAAAAAGGAAAAAGTTTAAAATTATCTCTGAAACCACAAGGCCCAGAGCTTAGGTATATGGCATGCAACATTATCTAGTAGACCTCAACCAAGATTGTTCAAATTATGACCCCCGGGCCAAAATTGACCCCGTGCGGGTGGTCACTTAGTTTTACATATGCTTATATTGGAAAAAAACTTTAAAAATCTTCTCCCAAACCACAAGGCATAGAGCTTAAATATTTGGCATGTAGCATTATCTAGTGCACTTCTACCAAGATTGTTCGAATTATGACCACTGAATCAAATTTGACCCCGCCCGGGAGGTCAATTGATTTTACATAGGCTCGTATAGGAAAATCTTGTTCTCTGAAACTGCAAGGCCTAGATATTAGATGTTTGGCATATAGAAATGCCTAGTGGACTTCTACCAAGATTGTTCAAATCATGACCCTGGGGTCAAAATTAAACCTTCCTGGGAAGGGGGAAGTCACTTAATTTCACATAGGCTTATAAAGGGAAAATTTAGAGAAACCAGGCAGGCAGGCAGAGCTTAGATATTTGGAATGTTACTTAGCATTGTGTAGTGGACCTCTATGGATTGTTTTAAAATCATGACCCCTTGTATTATAGCCAATGGTAGTCAGGTGAGCGATTTAGGGCCATCTTGGCCCTCTTGTTAAATTAGTGAATAGGGAAATTCATGAAAATAGCAAAAGTTAAATCCCCACAAACCAATTTACAACCCTATTTACAGAATTAGACTTTAAACACTGACTACATTAAAATTTTAAACATTTGTTATGAATGATGCAGAAACCACATTTAAGCAACAAATCTCGGCCAATAATGAAAAATGTTCATCTGTTTTGCAGAAATATTTGTGTTGACTTCTAGTTTTGATCATTCAGTATTGTCTTTCTGCAAATTCTTCATTCAGAGTGATTATTTTTATACATGATAATATTTGTGTCACTGCAAATTCGAGATTGTGTTTTATATATCTACAGCACGCAAAGATGAGAAATTCAATGGAAATTTGCCCCAACTTTCTCAAATATTGTCGTTATACCCATACAGTACAGCCAGATACAAACAAACTAATCTTGTTCTATATGAATAAGGTCTTGTTTTTTTTTCTTCCAGGTACTCCTACTGCTTGTGTTCTCCTTTAAGTTCTACACACAGCCAGCACTTGTGTTCTTCTTGAATACGTTTGCTTTTGTCACCTTCAACAAGGTCTGCACCTCACAGGTGAGTGCTAAAGTGCTTGAGTTTGATGTTTATTAATTATTGTGTAAATTGCTGAAAGTCTTAAAATCACAAAATAGCTCGCTGATTTAGGGTCATTGGTTTATAGTCGACTACAGATCTGACTCTTGACATGAGTAAGTTAGCAGATTCTTACAATGTATGAAGGATTGAAATCTAGTACTGGTTGTAGTCTGGATCAATGATTAGATTAACTTGCCCATCTGTATAACATCTGAAATACTGGTGAAGCAGGTGTTAAGTTCAAAGGAAACCAAATGAACCAGACATTTATAGTATCCTCCTTCCCAAATCATCACAAGAGCTGAAGAATTGCTAATGTATTGCTTTTCAATGCCTTAAAATATCTTGACAGTTACATAGGTCATTATTGGTTGATTACTTAATACATCAAACCTGCACTGCCACTGTTCTTTCGAAGTTTGAAGGTTGTAAAGGTTGCAAGATGGTGTCTTGTGCTCTTCCTGGATAGGTCAGAGGTCTGGAGACTTTGGTTCAGCGAGTAAAACAGCTGAAACAACACCCTCCCTCTGATACAGCATACGTGTAGAAAGTGATGACATCCTGTCTGTGTTATGGGATACTGTGTTCTTACAAGGTTTTTTTTAGTAAAAAGTTGTAGTATTCTATTCCATAACATGGTAGTTTTATCCAGGGGACTACCTGTACAGGTGCATATTTTGTTGAGTAGAAAGCATTATGTTAATTGTGGCTCTGTGGACATTTCTGTTGAATTTGACAGAGTTGTTTCCCTTTGACCAAATTTTTGCATTCACTATCTAGCCTAGTTGAGAATAGTTATTTGTTGACTTAAGTTGTGCAGTGTCATAAATTATGATATAAGAAAGTTCATATATCAGGATATTATGGGCCCTTAATGACTAGCGCTTATACATGTATCTTAATATTAGTTGATCTTTCAAGTTATTTGAGGAGATTGGGTGTGTGCTTATTGATAAAACTTTCATGTTACTTCTGTTTCAGTATTTTCTATGGTATTTATGTCTACTACCTCTGCTGTTACCACATCTGACCAAGATGTCACTTCGGAAAGCAGCTGTCCTCATTCTACTCTGGTTTTCAGGACAGGTAAAGCTTTACCCAGACACAGCTAAATTTCTAAAATGAACTTTTCCATCTTTAAGTTTTGACAGTACCAGTAATAGTTTGAAGGGGAGGTCACTCAAAATATGCTTATATGTTATTGTTTGTGTAGTTTTATGCCCGTTCAAAACGTATGTGGGTCATTTTCACCTAACCATCATTCCTGGGAATATACTTACATCACAGTATACCGAATAGTGACTAAAGCAGATGAGAATCAGAATGCACAGAAGTGAAGGCTAATCATGATCTACACTGCTCTCATTTACTGTCTCTAGGGTTAGAGGTTAGAGGGTTAGAGGTAAAAAGTAAATGTAAGATACCAGAGTATTAATGTAAATACAGTTCAAAACAGAGCTGCCTGGAATGAGGAACTTGGTGCTGTATTGCTGTTGCCATAGTTTTGTATTCCTATAGTAGTTCAGAGAGTAGTCGTTGTGGAGACAGAGCAAGGTACTTTTGATGAATTGATATCTGCTGCAAGCTATGGAGGAAAATAGTTCTTGAATTAGCAAAGTTAGAATAAATCTATTTATGCTTAGTGTCTATTACAACATGTACATGTACCTTTTCAATCAGATACGCATCTTTTATGGTGTCCTCTGATCAGAATTTCAAATTTTTAGCCTTTTGGAACACAATTCTGCATAACACCCCTATTTAAACAAATAGACTTGCCGAAATTGGAAGTCAGAAAATACCACTGTGAAAATTTAGGTATAATTGGGTTAAAAGTTCAACTATTCTTATCAGTTTTTGGTTGTTGCTTCAAACCTAACTTACCTTCTATGTTAGAATGTTTTGTGAGGCTCTGTGTTATAGAGACTGTTTTTGTTTCCAGGCCCTGTGGTTACTGCCAGCATACTATCTGGAATTTCAAGGCATTAACATGTTCCTGTATATCTGGTCAGCTGGGCTTGTTTTCTTTGCCATCAATTGCTACATACTGTTTGAAGTGATTAACAACTATTCCAGTGTACCATATCTTTATGAGAAATCCGACTTTCCAGTGAAGAAACACAAAGTTGTGGAAAGTTTATCACACCAGAGAAGTGACACTAAAAATGAACACACAGATATATCCAATGTGCCACAAGGTAAAATCTCAAGAAAGACAAGATCTCAAACAAAAAGAAGGAATAAAATCAAATAATGATTGTGTGGTTCTTTTATTTTGAATTCTACCATGATAAGTTTACATATTCATCATTATACCCCCGAAACGAAGTTTGGGGGGGGTTTATAGGAGTCACCCGGTGGTTGGTCGGGCGGTCAGGTGGTCTGTTGCATTTTCCTTGTCCGGAGCATAACTTGAAAACTGCCATTTGGAATTCAATACAACATCATACAATGATCAAGCACATTGAGAGGAAGTGCAGTGCACAAGAACCATAACTCCATCTTGACTCATTACAGAGTTATTGCCCTTTGTTACTTTTCCTTGTCTGGAACAATACTTGAAAACTACTAATTGGAATTCAATACAACTTCATAAAATGGTCTAGTACTTTGAGAGGAAGTGCAGTGCACAGGAACCATAACTCTTTCTTGACTCATTATAGAGTTATTGCCCTTTGTTATTATCCTTGTCCGGAGCATAACTTGAAAACTACTGGTTGGAATTCAATACAACTTCATACAATGGTCAAGTACATTTAGAGGAAGTGCAGTGCACAGAAACCATAACTCTTTCTTGACTCATTACAGAGTTATTGCCCTTTGTTACTTTTCCTTGTCCGGAGCATTACAAGAAAACTACTGGTTGGAATTCAATACAACTTTATAAAATGGTCTAGCACAATGAGAGGAAGTGCAGTGTACAAGAACCATAACTCTATCATGAGTATTTACAGAGTTATTGCCCATTTTAACTTTTCCTTGTCGCAGAGCATAAGTTGAAAACTACTGGTTGGAATGCAATACAACTTCATACAATGGTCCAGCACAATGAGAGGAAGTGCAGTGTACAAGAACCATAACTATATCTTGACTAATTACAGAGTTATTTCCAAGAACAATATCTCTATTTTAGTTTTTAGCTCACCTGGCTACGCCTGGGTGAGCTTTTCTGATCGATGATTGTCCGTCGTCTGTCAACATTTTGATTCAAATGACATCTCCTCTGAAACCTCTAGGCCAATGTTGATAAAACTATGCAGGAATGTTCCTTGCATGAAGCTCTACCAAAATTGTTCAAAGAATTCCATTCCATGCAGAACTCTGGTTGCTATGGCAACAAATAGGAAAAACTTTAAAAATCTTCTTCTCTGAAACCACAAGGCCTAGAGCTTAGATTTTGGCTGTAGCATTGGCTAGTGGACCTCTACCAAGATTGTTCAAATTATGACCCTCGGATCAAAATTGACCCCCCCACGGGGGTCACTTTAGTTTTACATAGATTTATATAGTAAAAACTTTTAAAAATCTTCTTCTTTTGAAACCACAAGGCCTAGAGCTTAGATATTTGGCATGTAGCATTGGCTAGTGTACCTCCACCAAGTTTGTTCAATTTATGACCCCCGGGTCAAAATTGACCCCACACTGGGGGTCACTTAGTTTTACGTAGGCTTATATAGGGAAAACTTTTAAAAATCTTTTTCTCTGAAACCACAAGGCCTAGAGCATAGATAATTGGCATGTAGCTTGCCTAGTAGACCTCTTTCAAAGTTTGTTCAAATTATGCCCCTGGGGTCAAAATTGACCTTGCCCGGGGCATAATTTGTTTTACAAAAGGCGTATATAGGAAAACTTATTTGGTATATAACATTATCTAGTGATCTTCCACCAGGCAAGTGGACTTGTACCAAGGTGAGCGATATAGGGCCATCTTGGCCCTCTTGTTTCTGTTACTACGAACTTCTTCAGTTTATAAAGCAGTCTTTCGGGGGTATTTATCACATTTAGTGATAGCTCTAGTTTAGTATTGACAGTAAAATTTAAGTGTTCATTTACACTTCGAAGGTGTTCATAGAGAATTACTACATAAATAAGTGTTTGAGATTTTCTTTGAGGCTTTACGAGTTGAAAAGCCTACTGTTCATAAAACTTATTGTAATTTCATTAATTAAAGGGGAGCAATTGTTTTCATTGACAAAAAAAGCAGAATTTTCTGCCAATACATTACATGAAAAGTTACACTACCGATGGCAGAAGACTTTGCCCTTTGCATAGGTGCAGATCATGAGCAGACTGAACATGTTTGTAAAAACGGCAAAAAGCGTTATTATTGTGTCTAAAATTCTAAATGAATGCTGTACAGTATCAGACATGATCTATTTATCTCCTTTTTAGCTGAAGTGACAGTTTCTGTCAAAAAGAGGTGTTCATCCAGGCCAGTGTTATGTAAAGTTTCGGGTAAATTTCATTTTTCAAAGCTGCAATCAGTCTAGTTGCAGTTCGTAGCCAGAATTCATGAAAGCTGATATAGGTCTAATATTTCTTAGCCATAACAGATGTCTCCAGTTTTAGTATATATGCTTGGGTTAAGGTTTTGTGACCACTAGCTGTAAATTGTCAGTTAAAGGCTGGGTAAGAATTTAAAAAAGGGCTCCGGTAGAGAAATGACTGCTTGCTTTGCATACACTGAACTAACAACATGAGAGGTTTGGCTTAATTTTAATGAAATTAAAATCCAGATTTGTTTGAAATGTAGCACAAATGTTGTTGAAAATGAAGGTCTTAAAGTCTGAAAACAAAGTTCATTGATTGTCTAAAAGTGTTGCTTCCAGGGAAAAACTTGTGATTTAAATTTGCCTCAGAACTGATTGGCAGCTTCTCCATTGCCTGAGAGCTATATATATCACAGCTGTTGTATGAAGCACACATAATCTAGGTATTATTTAACCTCGACATGTAATGTTTTATATAGAACAATTTTATATTACATAAGTTTTTGCTTTAATAGCTGAAAGTTTTATCTTGTAATGAAATGTTACCTGTTCTAAATTACTAGTCATAAAATGATCTAAGTATGGTTTTCCAGGAGTATTTATCCTTGAATTTGATCTACATACCATATTAACCTTGGGTGTTTATCAAAATTGATGGCATTTACCACAGCTGGGTGACATTCCTTTTGTGTTTTTATCTCTAGATAAATATACCGATTATTGAATACAACTTTTTCTGATGTAATTAACTGGCCATACAGATAGCATGGAAAGAAAAATATCTATAAACCCCGGCCTTTAATGTGCAAGGGTGAGCTATTAGGACCACTCACCATTTGTCAGTCCACCATCCTTCAAACAACATCTCTGAAAACACTGAGCCAATGTTGATGAAGCCACGCAGGGATATTCCTTTCATGAAGCTCTGTGTGAGTTGTTCAAAGAATTTCATATCAAAATCCAGACGGACCAGAGCTTAGACTATGGCATGTGATATTGCCTAGTGGACCTGTCCCAAGATTGTTCAAATTGTTACCCCTGGGTCAAAATTGACCCTGCCCAGGTGGTCATTTGATTTTGCAGATGCTTGTATAAGAAAAGCTTTTAATATCTTCCTCTTTGAAACCACAATGCCTAGAGCTTAGATATTTAGCAAGTGACATAACCTAGTGAACCTCTACCTGACCCTGCCCAGGGAGTCACTTAATTTAACATAAGCTTATATAGGGAAAATTTTTGTTTACAACCACTAGGCCCAGAGCTAAAATATTTGGAATGTAACATTATGTAGTTGACTTCTATGAAGATTGTTAAATTCAGAACCCATAGGTAAAAATTGACCTTTCCTGCTATTTATGACCTTGTATAATAGCCAATCGTACCCAGGTGATATAGGGCCATCTTGAAACCCCTGGATGTAAGTTGATTATAGTTGGCATGGGTGTTCCTTTTATGGCCTCGATCTAAATTGTTCAAAGACTCATTCCGCAGGATGGCAACCAAAAGGAACAACTTCGAAAATTTTAACTGCTCAGAGCAGAGGACCTTGAGCTTAGATATTTGTTATTAAGTTCTCGGCTAAGTTTCTTCAAACGTGCACTTTGGGTCGATATTTGCCTTGTGTGGGTTCATTTGTATTACTTGGACCATGTACTTAATTACAAGACACACATCTGAGATATTTAACCTGTTGCATGGTACAATGTATAGTGGTCCTCGATCAAGTTCTTTGGAATTATGTCTAAGGGGTCAAGATTGGCCCAGCAAGCAATTTTTTTGCCTAGACTTTAAAAACATTACCTGCATTTCAAATTGATTTATAGATGTGTGCCAAGTGTGATCCTTTACAAAGATTGTTTATGTTATGTTATGTTGATATGCATGGTGACAGTGATTGGTTTTGTTGTATAGGCTATATAGAAATCTAGAAGAAAAAAAATTCATCTGAAGCCATTACATCAAGACCTGATATTCTGACAAAAGTTACTTTAAGATTTCATGATAACAATTGAATTGATTTTTCCTGAATGTTCTCTTCATGACACCTTTATTGTCCAAAGATGACCCAGTTTCAATCTTGACAAAGTGTTTATCAAGACTAAATATTCTGACTGTTTCATGAAAAGTGTATCATAAGACTTCCAAGTATTGATACAATTGTTCGCCTTTCTAGCCTGAAGACCACAGTTTTATCTCAAATAATCCAGTTTCATTCAAGATTCAATCATCAAGACCAGCATTCTGAAAAAAAGTTTAATGAAAATATGGAAACTTTACAAGTTTTTTCTTCATTTTCACCTTGTTTCAGTTAGATTTTTAGTTGATGATTGTCCGTCGTCCGTCAACATTTTGATTAAAATGACGTCTCCTCTGAAACCACTAGGCCAATGATGATAAAACTATGCAGGAATGTTCCTAGAGTAGGATTGCGTTTGGAGTCAATTTGACTAAGAATAGGAAAATCTTGTCAGATTGATGACTGCAGCAACGAATGAAGTATTGCAATGAAACTGACTAAAAGTAGTTTGAAAGGAGAGGAAAGTTTGTATTGAATTCAATGGGGGCTGTTACTGAAAATAGAAAAATACAGTCGAGCCAATAATTAAATTTCGAAATGATCTTCGTTTTACCAAATTTGATTTTTTGCAAGCTCTAGGTTAGGATTGCATATGGACCACTGGTGCCCAGGTCAAGGTCTGTGAAGAAAAATAACTATTTGTACCATTCAGTTACTTGAATAAGGAAGGAGATTTTCTATTCAGCTTCCTGTGACAGTAAAAGATAATTCTGGTATTTTAATTGGTGACACTAGGGTCATTTAGGTAATTACCTATTTTTATGCCCCCGAAGGGTGGCATATTAAAATCGCACCGTCTGACCGTCTGTCCGTCCGTCCGTGCGTCCCCACTTACAAATTCGTGTCCGGACTGTAACTTTGTCATCTTGAAGGTTTTAAAATAACTTGGCACACATGTCTAGCACATCAAGACGACGTGTCGCGTGCAAGACCCACATCCCTACCTCAAAGGTGAAGGTCACCTTGGGTATGAAGGTTATGGAATCCTCTATATATGCCACATTCGTGTCCGGACTGTAACTTTGTCATGCATTGAAGGTTTTAAAATAACTAGGCCACATGTCTAGCACTCAAGACGACGTGTCGCGTGCAAGACCCACGTCCCAGCTCAGGTCAGGTCATCTTAGGTTTGAAGGTATGGATTCCTCTATATAAGCTATATGCCACTTCGTGTCCGGACTGTACTTTGTCATGCCTTGAAGGATTTTAAAATAATTTGGCACAATGTCTAGCACATAAGATGAGTGTCGCGTGCATGACCCACATCCCTACCACAAAGGTAAGGTCACCTTAGAGTTTTAGGTAATGGAATCTGTATATATGATACTTTGTGTCGGACTATCTTTTATTATGCTTTGAAGGTTTTAAAATAACTGTGCACAAATGTCTAGCCTAGCGGATGTGTCCATGCAAGACCCAAGTCCCTACCTCTAAAGGTCAAGGTCACCTTAGTGTTTAAAGTAATGGATCTGTTGCATGATTACTCTGTCATGCTGGAAGGTTTTAAAATTACATAGCACTTTATTGAGCACTGGAGAGGACCGCTGTGAGGCACCTCTTTCGGGGGCATTCGTCACTTGGGAGGGGCTCTTGTTAAAAGTTGCCACTTAAAGGGAAGAAAAGGCAAGATACTGCCAGCAGCTAACACAGACAGGGAATGGGAAACAACAGACACTGGCAGCAACTGTCAGACAGGGAATAGGAAACAACAGACACTGGCAGCTGCTGACACAGACAGGGAATGGGAAACAACAGACACTGGCAGCTGCTGTCACAGACAGGGAATGGGAAACAACAGACACTGGCAGCAGCTGTCACAGACAGGGAATGGGAAACAACAGAGAGTGGTAGCAGCTGACACAGGGAATGGGAAACAACAGACACTGGCAGCAGCTGACACAGACAGGGAATGGGAAACAACAGACACTAGCAGCAGCTGAGGATAAAGCAAAAACATTTCCAGCAGCTGACACAGACAGGGACGAGGAAACAATATTTTGCCATTAGCTGTCACAGACACGGACGAGGAAGCAAAAACATTGCCAGCAGCCTTCACAGACAAGAGGAAAGAAGAATAAGACACTGCATGTCAGCAGATGTCAGAGACAGGGAAGAGGAAATAAAAGACACATGCCAGCAGCGCTCACAGACAGCAGACTGTCAGCAACTGTAACAGACACAGGCGTCAAAGAAGCAACAAGCATTGCCAACAGCTGTCTAAGACGATACTTTTTACAAAAGTTTATATTTTCTTACATGAAAAATCTTGTTTCAGTTTCATTTTCTGTCATTGATTTCTTCGTTTTTTTCCACTGATCGTCTTTATGTTATTTTCAAAAAATAAAAAGAGAACAATGTATATCAGTATTTAAAAGTTGCTAAGTACATGTTTTTGAACAAAAGCCACTTGGTTTAAGTAAACAGAGATAAAATAATACAAGTATGTAACATGATACCTAAAAATGGATTTTCCGTTCAACCTACTGACACAGAAAACTGCCGGGTAATTCCGCATACTTTTTTTGTATTTCTTAAGTTTTCTGTGCAAAACCACAACGTGTTACAAAGGCATGGAAACTTTACAAAATCGAACTTGGATATCAATGCCGACAGGTCTTAACAAAGCAGTTTAATGTTTTACATTATTGACTGTGTAGTGAAATTCCATATACATGTACATATAATGTTCAGTGGTGCAATCCACACTTTCTCCCCGAAAAAGAAGGAGACGCTGCGTGTATAGTCGAGGCCGCCCCTTCGCCGAACCCGAAACAACCTAGAAGTAGGTTTAAAATTGCAAAATAAAACGAAACAAGGACGTAGTATATCGTTCATACGTTCCAAGAAGTTGAGCTTTCATATTAAAAAAATGTTTAATATTTAAAAACAAAGAGAGTCGCCTTGGTTTTAACGGCTAAATTCGTAGTTCAGGGTATCACAAAATGCGTCCTTTTTTATTGCTACCGAAAACATAATAAACAAAGTTGCGTGTGTTTTTTATTTTTTGAAGCCGACTCTATTACCAAGAATATTTGTACAAGGACATTGTCCGCTCTCTTCCATCTGCTCAAATATTTAATGTTAAACTTTACATCTAGGTTATAGTATGCAATCTTTTAAATCCTACCTGTACAAAGAGATTAATTGCCATCGACATTAACTAAAATAAATGTTCATGTATTGTTTGTTGGTTAGATATCCATTCGGCTCTACATGCATGCATAAATTCAATTTACAATAATCCACCAAGAGTGATATTAATTCTTGCATTTAGTTTCAAATGTTTTTTCAGTGCGTACTATATGTATACAGTTTCAAATGATCGAGTCAGCATATAAATCAAGTTTTTAAACGGATTTGCAATAATTCAAGCACAATAAAGTGAGGGTAATTTCTGAAAATTAAACGTAGATAGAACCATAAGCTTTTGATTTAGCTTGTGCGGCAATGTACATTCCGTTTGACCGAATGTATGAAATTCGCTGTAGTTCCCATCTCGGATAACATTGTTCCGATCTCGTACTAACAGCCCCTACACCCACACCTTCATTTTGAGAGCCCTCCCGCCATATCTATTTCGCTGGTTAAGTTCATTAGGAGGTGCATGATACTTGTTTCAGTTCCAAGGTGCGACTCGTCACGCCCTTTCTTACATTTTATTACATAACAGACCATTCCCACTCTTATATGCATTTGTACCACCTACAAGATAGAGGAACCCAGATTTTTTAATATATATATATAGTAAATAAATTTCTGATTCAAGTTTTTTTACTTTTGACGCAATCAGCTATTGATATTATAACATGCAATTGTAGTGCGCAGTGTCGCTATTTTAGGCTATTTTGTTCAAGCGATAAACAGTAGGGTCATATGATTTGTATGGAAGCCAAGACAAACATTAAACAGATAACATTGTACTTATTCAAAGTACATTTTGTATATATGAATACATGGTTTTTGCATAGAGATAGGAGTTTCCATACAATATTACATGTATTTTGAAATGTATTCATATGTTCTCTAGTAACTACGCACGTACATGTATTTGCTATATTGCATCAGCAGTTTGTAAAGCATTTTACACTTACTTACCTCCTTAGGTTGGGCTATTCTTTCACTCTAGTAAGCAACAGATAGGGAGAAAATCACCCAGGACTATTCTTGAAGTCAAGTACAGATTTTAAAGAGAATCCCCTGACCCACACTTAGCAGAGATTCTAAAACATTGTCGGCCGCGCAACATCTAAACTACAGCCAGCTCCCATGTTTGGCCAATAGCATGGAAGATAATAAGGTCGTTTAGTGAAATTTTTCAAATTTTACAACTTGCTTTGATAACTTCATTTTTGATTGATGTACTTGAGTGATAAAATTATGCCTGCCAATCTGGTTGCGACTCCATACTCCAAGTGTCTGTGTGAAATTCCCTTATTTGTGGCAAGAAGAGATTTTGCAATTTAAATGTCCTTAGTTTCGCAATCGAGCTGTACAATCAAGTAATAAACATGTATGCAGTGTTCCGAAGAAGGAACAAGGAAGAGTCAGTAAATATCTCTTGTATCTAGGCCAGGTTCGCTTACACGAATTGCGATAAAAGTACAAAGTGGTAGGAAGTTAAAATACACATTAATTTTCTTAGGTATTTTACTGCAACCCCGCCACACCCATGAAAAAAGTGTTATAAAGTCAGATCTTCATGCTAACAATCGTTTTGTTTAAATTGGGTTTCGTTGCTAAGAAAACCATCACGAAAACAGGAAAATTATTCATAGAAAATGTGTCGGAAATAAGAACACTACTTCAGTCTTATCTTTGCATTTATGTAGTCTAAGATGGTGTTGTTTAGAAACAGTTGCAGGCTTTCGAACATTTAATTCATGAATGTCCTCTAATCACAAAAATACAAGAGAAGAGAAAAAAACAAGACGCGTAGCACATCAGCATCGAGGCATTTAGGAAAACAATACATCGTATGCTATGAGGAAAGTAAGATGACAAAGAACATAGTGCAGCTGTGAACACTTTCGTCAAGTGTAATGAGTAAAGGTCACACAAAACGAGCCTGCTGGGGATTCTAACCTTCAAGATCATGCCTAAATCACTAGATCAATGGAGATGGTTCTTGATACAGTTCAACAATGTAAAACCATGTAATGTGTGGCATTGACGCCGATATATAAATGATTCTGTCACATTGTACACTGTTCTCTGCTCTCGCCTTTCGTGGAGGAGGTACAAACGAACAGTGTTGATTGTGGGTCGATACCTGACTCTAAACAATGTAGTGTGGACAGTCCTAGTGCTAGATGGTTGGTTTTGGCTCCTAGCATCTGGATGCTTCACTATGCTACATTGAAAAAGGGCCTCCAGAGAGTAGCCCTGGTTGAAGCTTGGGAATTACCACAACCATAGAACTCGTTTTCGGTACCGCCAGGAAAACTGGCTCATACTGGCTGGAGATTTGCAGCCAGGTAAATTAATCCCTTTAGACTTCGGAAATACGTTTAACAGCATTGCGGGATGGACCTTTATTAAATCACGAAAGAAAACAAAACAATGTACACTATTCTAGAAGAGAACTTTCTATTGATCAGATACCGTATACAGGTTTATATTTTGTCACTGAAAAAATCCCACATATTAAGACCGGTAATTAAATGATGTTGAACGTGGGATGACTGCGTTTTCTTATTTTCAAGAAAATTGAGTTCATACATTTTCAAGGACATTATTTCAGATTCATTTGTAGTTTTTGCTTTACAAGCGGTCGACATTTTCTGACAATATATTTCATGAAAATGTCTTCGCCCACATAACAAGTGTTTGCTGCATACCAAAATAAAAGCAATTCTTGTATTTCATATTTCAAGAATATCTACGAACAGAATAATTTGCATCTATATAAGGATGCAGAAATCTGAATGGGGTGAAATTTTCATTTATTGTTAACACTTCCTGCATTCTACAAACTGCATGAATTCAGGGTATATTGGAATAATTAATAGAACACAATCTTTTCCCAATTAAGTTCGATTTATCAGGTCAAGGGTTATCATGCAGGGACATTAGAGTGAATGAAAGTATAGGATTCACATGAACATTTTCTGACGGCATGGGTTATATCCTTTTAATCAAGCAATACGAGTCCGTATGCCTCCCGTCAAGAATCTACATAACTAATAATACACTCAGTTCCAAAATAAAGTGTGCACTTTGCTTTCTGTGATTTTTCACCGACTACTTTTCTGAAAGCCTATATATTTGGTACCAAAATTGAGATCTGTTTACGTACAATATGGCGAACATTTTAGATTTTGAGTTGGGCTCGTTTTAAGTGTTTGTTTACAAACGAGAAAGGACGGGTAATAAAATATTTAAAATTAAGAAGTCCACACTTTCTTTTGGAACTGAGTGTATATGCTAAAATACTCTTACTGAACGGTATAAATGAAATTGCATGGATCTCAAATTTTGACCAGGATAGTCAGAGTATTTTCATGGCTTTGAACTATATTCAGTAGTGAGACAGACTCGTATAATTATTTCGGTTATAACAGTGGCAATGTACCAGTGTTTACAAAACAAGGGCGTTAAATTGTTTATTTGTATAAATTCTATAAAAAGTATTCAATACTTCTTTCATCTTCTAGATTTACATGTTGACGTTTTTTTTCCCCAAATCAAATGAAAGGAGATCCAAAGTCTTCCAGAACTGTTACTAAATGTTACATGTGAAATTATATATAATAATAGTGGGGTGCTTTGAAAGAGGAAAAATTCACACAAAGTTATCCATCTTGTGACCTGAAAGAACTGAAGAAAACATAGTGGTTCATAACAAAAACATTTTATTTTGTGAAAACAAATTGAATCTGTTGAAGTATACTGCTAATACTGTTAATTTTAACAGACAAATAACTTAATAACAGTTTGAAATAATAACTTATAATGTTAACCATTTCAATTACAAAATGAATTTTAAATGAACTGTAAATCGGTCACATTTTCAAACAGAATTTCATAAACATAGTATTAATATCGCAATTTGAAAACAATACTATAGTAAATTCTCTGATCGGTACACCAATCAAAACCGTCCATGTTTGATGGAATATTACATCAATCACCACATGCAATTGTCACTCCTATTCTCAATGTTCAACACATCTGCTCGTCTGCTCCTTTCACCAGTCTACTACTTTTCCCGCCAATGGATGTGTCCAACCATCATCAATCTGCTACCGAGAGATGTTTGGTTTCAGATGAACCACGCTGTATGGACTGTGATCTAAACCGCTTTAAGTTCACGGAGAGGCAGTTCAGGGGTAGCCCTCGTCATCTGAATCTTCAACTAGGTCGTAACTGAAACACGCCCCTTTTGACTTAAGTTTTTTCAAAATGACATGGTAATTTCTCCAGTATGCAAGTACCAAAGGTGTTTCGCCTTTGAATGTTTTGCAGTCCACATCAATATTCGGGTGGGTAAGCAACAGGCTTACTGTTTCAATGTCTTTCCTCTCAACAGCGTAATGCAACATAGTCCTACCGCTCTTTGCATCCCCGATATTCACATCGGCACCTTTCGCGAATAAATGTCCCAAAATGATGAATTCTTTTTGTTGAGCTGCTACGTGAACGCACGTTAATCCTTCACAGTTTTTCATAGCAAAATACTTCACCCGCCTGGTGACGTCGCTCCCAAGTGACTGAACAAGCATCTGTACTGAATCTCTGTCCCCTTTCCGGCATGCGATATGGAGAGCGGTGTTTCCCTGCTGGTCACGTAATGTAACATCCACACCTTTGTATATTAAGGCTCGAACAATGTCCACTTGGCCAGTTAGTACAGCAAGATGCAGGGGAGCCTGCAGGAGGTAGTTCTGGATGTTCAAACAATCAGTGTCAACAGATAAGTCTATAAAGGCAAGAGCCACTTCGTCCATTAAATTAAGAATTGCCACGTGTATAACAGTGTCCCCGTCTTCGTCACATTCATACGGATCCACTTCGATTTCAGGCAAAGACTTCTGAGAAAGTTCACTGTCACACGATCTCAAACTTGGCAAAGAAATGCCCTCATCTTCTTCACTAACGTTAAGTCCGCACAACTTCTTCTCGATTTCGTCAGTATCCGTGCACTGAACAGGAGATTTATCAATATGCTTTATGCTTGAGGAGGACTCTAAACTATGTCCCATGCTAAGCGGCAGTCCTGAATCCGCACGATTGTCCAAATATTCACGACTTTTAGGGCCAATTATACCACTAAGTCCATCATTGTGTTTTCGTATTTCTTGGGGTGCAACAAAATCGCACTCCAGGTCATCATCTGTACATAAGTCACTTCTACGTCTGCTTTCCGCCATCGTTATATTATTACTACTTTTAATGTTACAGCTTTAAACTGTATTTCTGAATGATAAACTTTATATTTAACGGTCACTTATATCCACTCCGTAGGGTTTTCCTAAATAACCGAGCATACAATGCGCTTTTGGTCTGAGGTCGGGATTTTCAACAACTTACGCATGCGCTGAGTTCGTTTGAAGGTCATTGGATTTTACAACGGGAATTCCCAGTTAGGCCAAACGAAGATTACTTGTTTTTCTATTGAAATAGTGAACATAATATAATCTTATCAAACGAACAAGTGGGGTTTTATCTAAAACAAACATTGATCGAATTTTCACCTTTGTTTATGTCAAAATAACCACATTGTCATGTTGCATGCGCAAAACTGGTACTTTTTATACCGCGTTGTGATATTGACAAAATATATGTCCGGTGTGGAAACTGAAAGAACACAAACAAAACTGCAAGAAAGCAACAAACCTAGGAAGTTGATACCATTAACCTTGAACATTCCAGGGTAAATTGACTATAAACCCATGGTTTAACTTTTTGTTTGAAATATTCCCAGGGAGGAAAATTTATACGAATTGTTGCCTTACATGAAGTGTATTTTCACATAAAAATGATCAAAACAAACACGTATTTTCCCCCATTTATTACCTTTTACTGCTTAATTAACTCTAACCCTGCTTGTGGCGAGGGGTTCTACCTTTTCTACTAGTACATATCATATAAACATGTATACGTCCATGCAGACTGATCGTGATCTGCGCTGTTATATTTAACAGTACGTACATTTTCAAAGAGCATCGTCAAAATTCAGATATGGACAAGTAAGCATGCAGGTTAATGGGTAGTTACATCAGAACCAGTAGTAAATAAGTCAACCCTTCGTAAATTACCTGCGTCATGTGTACATGTATACTGGATGACGTACGTCCCATTCAACTTTAGTAAACAAGTAGGAAAGAAACATCAACAAAATATTATTCAAATTATTCAAGTAATTTCAATAGTAAGGTTTAAGGCTAAAAAACGTATGTAAACAAAAGCAAGAGGTCGATAATCAGAACATACAAAGATGAAACATTCGGAATACAACTATCGTTTTGCTATATTTAATGAACTGTAATATGATAAGAGGTAAAGTGGTTAGGTAATTTCCACCGGGCCGGGTTTAATAGATAAAGGCTGTATGTAAAGAAAAACTAGTGTCATATATTTCGTGAAACGGGATTGAAATGCCTTTTGAAATCAACAAATTGTGATAGTTTAGAATGCACTGATCTATAATGCAGAATATATTGATTTCAAGCCTTTTATGGTGTGATCTAGTACGTTTCTGGGTTCAATCAATGAAAAATTAAATGTTTTAGTGTTTCCAAGAATCATTCTTAAACTTGAGATGAATAATTCATGGTAATTTCAGTTCGAAGCATTTTTTAATTTGTCTTTGGTTATGGTCAGGTCTCGATGACACGTTTTTATAAATTAAAAAAAAATGAAGCATACCAAGACAGATTGGTGAACTTGTATAAGAAATATATAATACATGTCATAAAACTATTAAACAACAAAAAAGAAATATAGTAAACATATATTGACATAAATGTTCATGTATTCAGGCTCCAGTTTAGATAACTGCAAAATGTGGAATTTTGGTTTCAGCACACACTTGGTTTTCTTTCTTTGAATTTATAGAATCCGTTGCTGTTGCAATCAAAGTCGCGTGTCTGTTACACGTCTATCACGGACATTTATAATGGAAATCACATTCGAAAACGTTTTGAATATTGCTTCTAACACCGGGATACTACTGTATCACAGTATAAATCATTATCATTATGGTTTTTCTTCAGTATAATACTGTACTAGTAAGTGGGTCAAGTGGGTGATCAAAAGTCCTGTATAAATCTTCTCATGGATGTGAAATATCGCAGTAAGTGTCACTTCCTGTGAACTTCTGATGAAAGTATAATACTAGTATGATTAGGCACGTGTGTTTGACAAAACATGAACATGTTTAAATCATACCAACCCTATGCCCTACACCTTACTTTGGTTTACTGTTTCTTTCCTTTTTCCGTTAATACAATACACACTTGTTTGTGCAATTTATTAGGTTAAAGAAATATTGATATTTAAAATACATCCCACTAAAACGTGAATCTTTGACCAGCAAAATAAATTGCAATGAAGGTGAATTCGAAAGTAATCGGTATGTGTTATACGACCGATAGATAATAATATTTTACAAGGTTAACAAGTGGTACATGCTCAGTCACCCAAAGCCTTCCCATATGATTCACATTTCCTATCAGACCATATGTGGTTTTGAATTATTAATTATAGCTATTTGGCACAAGTCAAACACATACAGGTCATAATGCCTTTAAAGAAATATTTCCAAACGTTTCAAACACCTAAGTGTGAATGTCTGTGGGCCATGGGCTGATGAATCTATTAAAGTATTACAAATTATACGATGTTTAAATTAAGAGTAATTATAGTTATTTGGCAATAATAAAACACACACCAGTATAAATCGCATACGGTATTTTGACCCCTTGGTTCATATTCAAATCGACTTCTTTGTCATATATACCATGTTCGGATATTAGTACTGATTTTTAACAGTTTCTGTTTATATTTAGACTTTTATCCAAACTATTCAAACAAATAAATTAGACTGTCATAAACCACAACGTTAACGTCCTTGGAATGTTTGATTATTTTCATACATTTCGTCTTAATTCAGCAAGTCAACTTTAGCTGTTAAAACTGACGGCCTGGCTTTTTGAAGCTTCGTGAAAACTATATTACAATTCTGACTTCTATTTGCAGTTGATCTGGATCCATTTACTGCCTTGGGTGGTAAGATAATTGTTGGACTGGGCACAATTTTGTTAGAGAGTAGAGATATAGCTTTGCGGAAGCCGATCTGTGGCTGATAAGCAATGAGATCATCAGCCACCCACTCATTCAGGATCGTCACAGGGGAGGTTCTGCGCGGCGGATATATTAAATCCCGTTGTGCCTCTGACTCCGATACGAAGACTTCGGGAAGATGGTTTTCTAACGTCCTGGGACTAAGGGACGGGAAGTTCTGTATCTGTGAAGGAAAGTTATTGGTATTAAACTGGTTGTTTCAAATTCAATGTCTCTTTTTCTCCGATTTATCTATATGTGTAGGAAAGTTCTAGATACATGGCTGGCTACTTTTTATTCAATTTGCATGTTATTGAAAAAAAACAATTTGATTGAAGTGGTGATGGTATACATTCGGTTTTTATTTCATGGTCGCTACGGATAAGCTATCACCAAAATTCACAAATTAATGTTTGCACTAAAACACATGGGGAATAAAAGTACGATGCACTTGGAAAGAAGGGTGTACTAAAAAGACATATTTTATCACACACTTGTAACTAGGCTGTAACACTAACCTGTTGGCATATATTTTCTATGTGACCATCATTTACGTCTGATTTTTCCAGAGCACACACCAAACCTTTTCCGTCTGGACTGCTCCTAGTCGAAAGTCTGAAACAAAAAGTCATTTGATTAGATACTAATCTCTCTGTCTACTCTGACTCATAATGAGCAAATTAAGGTTTTATTACTGATTATTTACTCTATGCACGGTGTTAAATAATTCGCCAAAAAACCCGGCCCACCTTGCCAAAATAGCGTCATATTCCATGCTCTCACACCTGTCACCAGTTACCGCTAGTTTACTCTCTTTCTCTAGTGCTTTCACATCAACAAGTGTTTCAGAAAGTTTGTCTGACTTTACGTCCCCAGCGAAATGGACTACTTCTCCACACACCATACGTCTTAGCATACCACTGTAGCTGTCTAGTATTGACTTTTGCTGTGCTTTCTTCTTTTCCGTAAGTACATCTGCCATAAACATGAGACAATACTTTTTAATATGTCAGAACCCTCAGAAACATAGCCGTCCAGTTACAGCCATAATATTATGTTGATGGGAGATTTAGTATAAAAGGTTGACTCTGGATCATTTTAAACAGATTCCAGAGAAAAAATAAACACTGTTTTTTATATGCTTGACCTTTTTTAATCATGACAATTTTTTTTTTTCAAGAGTTGAAACTGATGGAAAGGTTAAACGTCTTATTTTTTCGATATTGTTTGTTAAACGAAACAAATGGGTTTATTGCGATCATAATCACTTAATTTCCGCTTCCCGACGATCCTAATTTCTATTGTTTACGTGATGACTGTTTGACAAAAATAAATGTTAGAACTATCTCAAGGTTAATTTCTGGAAACAAACCTTTATCAGATGATGATGCATAATACAAAACTATGAAATAAAAAATGTGTCGCACTCGGATTTAATTACCATGACTAATTAAATGTCATTAATCGATATATCTGTTATTTCTTAAATACTAATAGTTTTATGTTACACTGTTGCCATTACTACAGCTATAGGGTAATTATGAAGCCAAACCGTCCAGTCGGCTTCAGCAACAAATGGAAATATCTTTAAACTTTCTTAAGTCATTTCACGAAATCATTTTGTTAACTAACAAATTATTATTCAGTCAGAGACGAATGCAGATCAGTTAAATTTGTATCATCTATATGCAGGTGCCCTTTCATTACCTTTGATATTTTCCTTTTTAGCTAAAATCTTTTCAAAGAGGATCTTTCTGTAAGTAAAATTACTGTCTGTTGAATCAAGTCGTGCTTCTTTTCTCTTTTGCTTATTTTTCTTCGACTTTGTTTTCGATTTCTCTAGTTCTATTTCCTTCTTTGCTTTTTTTCTGTTTTCTTCTACGAGAGCTTCTGAAACGATAACATGCATGAATCTTTTATAATTGTTATATAATTATTTTTCAATGTGTTGGGACCGATATGTGATGCTTTGTATTTGGAACTCCTCCTGGAAATATATATTGAATGTATATAAGAGATGCCTTCTATATGTAATTACTTTGGTTGATCGACCTATTTTTACTTGCATGCACACATGAAGAAAAAGCGTATTCGTATGTACAGAAAATCGGAACGCTGCAAAAAAATATTGTGTTGCAACATGTTTATAAAAAATTTAAGATTGAGTTGTACACCATCCTTGGATACCCACGTTTGAACTTTCATTTCACTACATTCATCAGTGTGGGTTCTTTACGATGGATGTAATGATAGACAGAAAGTAAAAATTGTGGATTTACGCATGACAGGAAGAGAAAATATATAACAGCCAGGGGATTTCCCAAACTATACAATCATCGGACTGAGTCATTTGAGCTTGCGTAAATACATGTATGACTTTAAAATCATAAATGGGGTATTGGTACAGTGAACCTTTTGACACCTTTATGCTTTATCTGTCGGTTTAAGAAAACAATACTTATATAATTGTAATCTGCGAAGAATTATAAGATGTACACAGTTACGGCAGACGGGGGAAAAACTGTGTCTGTATCATAAATTTCCCCAGCAACGATACTGTTAATTTAGTGTTAGTCCCAGATTTTACAGACGTTTTTATTATTTGTGAGATCAGATCTTCTAATGTTTCTTAAATATGTATAAGGTTAATTATTATTAAAACATTCACTCACATTACGGCTTGATACGCGCAGTAAAATAAAAGTATTAAAAACGCCCCTGAAAAACAGTTCTTTGAGAGAAATCGAGACTATGATGAAGATAAGTTAGTTTAAAGATTAAAAATGAGAATTAGTAAAAGCGGATAAAAACAAGTGCTAGTTAATCAGATTGTGTTGTACGTTTGGTCTATAAGACTGTGGAATGAAAAAAAGAGGTATCGGAATTAATGTTGCCCCGTGATTACAATTTTATTTGTTCTTACTCAGTTTCATGCTAAAACTTTGGACCTACATTATAATATTAAACCATTTTATAAACAAGAAATGCGACAATGCAATGAAGTCCTTCTTGTCGAAGTTAATCCCTTAAATAGTTTTAGAGTTGATGCTGTAGATTAGACACATTCAAATACAACAAGATGAAACTAGAAAAATGGAGCAACTTAGGATAATGCTTCTTGCATAAGTTGCATTCACCTTAATATGATTTAAATTTCATTTAAATTTGAACCCAAGCCCTTGAAAAATTAAGAAGCAAGTAAACTTATACATTTTTTATTATAATAAAGGGAAATGATTTTAAAAAATGTGACTATTAAAAACATTTTCACTTGACCCAAGTGATAACAAAACCAATAACAACTTACTACTTGATATAAGCTACCCACACATCTAATGTTGTGCCAATGCCTCGATCCTAATTAAAGTGATTTACCGGAAACTGTTTTCTATTTTTCTTAACAGTGGCTTTGACCTCGACATAAGTGACCCTAAACAAACCAGTCCAAACGTATGTTTTGCTACAATCTACAAGATGCCAATAACAATTATATTGCGGACAATGACATTTTTAGTCAAAATTTGACAATTACAGGACAATAACTTGTGACCGAGCCCTTCGGACTGGTCATCTTTTTCTTTTATTTCGTCAGGCTACATTTGTAACAACAGACAAGAAAGAAATACTACTTAATATAAACAAGAATCGATCTTTGTCGAAAAACTGTGCCAACATCATGACTAAGTTTGGCGACAACAAATGCACACTTTGGAGACATCAGCCAGAGTTTGAACATTTCATGGCCATAATTAAACTTTTCCAGTTCGTCTAATTAGATGGGAGTTGACAAGATTTAAAAGATTTTCGAAACATAAAGGATTCTATATCAAGGATCTCATGGCGGAGTTCCTTCGGACAATATGCTCTTTTTATATGGTCCTAGAGCCTTATCCACTTTGAGAGAGTTGGATGATTTCAAGATATGTTTGAGATATGTTGCTGTATTTGTTATTATGAGTTATTGTTGATTCCTTATAGTACTTTTCCATAATTGGGACAGACGGGGGTTGTGTCAGCATGTTGGCCTTTTCTAGGCTTTCTGAGATTAAATCAACAGTTTTCGGATATTTTAAAGAAGAAATTAATGTTCCTGGGTTGTCTTGTCTAGTATATTTTAATGATTAAGGTCTATTATTTTGGTCCGGTGGAATCAGTGTTATATGTGTATTGAATGTTTTCTAGGAATGTCTACGTAAGAGTTCTTGATTATGAAACTATTATATATTAGATGTTTTAATTTTCTGCTATTCTTATTTTTGATAGATTTACATTTTCTCCTTTAGCTAAGTAACCACTTTAATCAATATTGTCACGCCCTTTCTATGACGTGTTGTTTGAGTCAGTCAATATAAATATATCACAAGAGAAAATTCTACCATTCCACATGTTTATATAATGTATTCCAGAACAAAGTACTTCAGTATGGCCCTAGCTCCTTCTGACTTATCAGTCGTGTTATACGTCATTGTAGATAAATAATATGTGTCTATTTGTACACTAATGTGTTATTTCTCTATACATCATCTATTGACTATTATGGTGTTAATCATGTAAAGGCAGTGCATTACGTCAATGTACCTGGGGAGCTCTTTTACTGTATCTAAGTGACTGCTAACAAGTTGGTTCATATAAGGCGTAAATTGCTCAACGGAGTAATCAGTGACATGAAGTTGATATTTACAAATTTGCTACCTCAAAAGTACAATACATTGGTGTAATTTTTCTAACGAATCAAACCACAGGATGAATATATGTGAACAAAGTATTTCTTTGACATTTTCAAGAGGTTTAAGAGGCTCCTAAAATTTCTCGTCGGAAGTAAAGGATTTTGCTTACAATGTAGTCTCGGCCATAACAAGTCATGGCTGAAAAAAAATGTGGTACCGATAAGACGTTGAAAAAGAAGGTAAATAGGTAGGATAATACCCTTCTTCTCAAGGTAAATAGGTAGGATAATACCCTTCTTTTCAAGTTAAATAGGTAGGATAATACACTTCTACTCAAAGTAAATAGGTAGGATAATACACTTCTACTAAAGGTAAAAAGGTAGGATAATACCCTTATTCTCAAGGTAAATAGGTAGGATATTACACTTCTACTAAAGGTAAATAGGTAGGATAATACCCTTCTACTCAAGGTAAATAGGTAGGATAATACCCTTCTTCTCAAGGTAAATAGGTAGGATAATACCTTTCTTCTCAAGGTAAATAGGTAGGATAATAGCCTTCTACTCAAGGTAAATAGGTAGGATAATACCCTTCTTCTCAAGGTAAATAGGTAGGATAATACCCTTCTTCTCAAGGTAAATGGGTAGGATATTACCCTTCTTCTCAAGATAAATAGGTATGATAATACACTTCTACTCAAGGTAAATAGGTAGGATAATACCCTTCTTCTCAAGGTAAATAGGTAGGATAATACCCTTCTTCTCAAGGTAAATAGGTAGGATAATACCTTCTTCTCAAGGTAAATAGGTAGGATAATACCCTTCTTCTCAAGGTAAATAGATAGGATAATACCTTCTTCTCAAGGTAAATAGGTAGGATATACCTTCTCAAGGTAAATAGGTAGGATAATACCCTTCTTCTCAAGGTAAATAAGTAGGATAATACCCTTCTTCTCAAGGTAAATAGGTAGGATAAAACCCTTCTTCTCAAGGTAAATAAGTAGGATAATACCTTAATATCTCAAAATTATTTCATGTAGAGTGTGACACTGAACTGGGCTTGAAAGAAGCTGCAGTAGTTTGTCACTAGTAGCAACTAGAGCTATCACTAAATGTGATTAATACCCCCAAAAGACTGCTTTATAAACTGAGAAAGTTCGTAGTAACAGAATACCTTGCAAACAAACTAAAAAGAGATATTGTTCTTGGCAATCTCTGTAATTTGTCAAGATAGAGTTATGGTTCTTGTACCTGCACTTCCTCTCATTGTGCTTGACCATTGTATGAGTTGTTTGAATTCCAACCAGTAGTTTTCAAGTAATGCTCCGGACAAGGAAAAGTAACAAAGGGCATACTCTGTATTGTCAAGATGGAGTTATGTTCTTGTGCACTGCACTTCCTCTCAATGTGCTGATCATTGTATGAAGTTGTATTGAATTCCAACAAGTAGTTTTCAAGTTATGCTCCGGACAAGGAAAAGAAACAAAGGGCAATACTCTGTAATTAGTCAAGTGGGTTATGGTTCTTCTGAACTGCACTTCCTCTCAATGTGCTTGACCATTGTATGAAGTTGTATTGAATTCCAACCAGTAGTTTTCAAGTTATGTCGGACAAGGAAAACTAAAAACTAACAAAGGGCATACTCTGTAATTAGTCAATGGAGTTATAGTTTTGTGCCTGCACTTCCTCTCAAGTGCTTGACCATTGTATGAAGTTGTATTGAATTCCAACCAGTAGTTTTCAAGTTATGTCCGACAAGGAAAAGTAACAAAGGGCATCTCTGTAATTAGTCAAGATGGAGTTTAGTTCTTGTGCACTGCCTTCCTCTCAATGTGCTTGATCTTGTATGAAGTTGTTTGAATTCCACAAGTAGTTTTCAAGATATGCTCCGGACAAGGAAAATGCACAGACCGACCGACCGACCGACCACCGACCGACCGACCACCACCGGGTGCTCCATACCCCTAACTCGTTTGGGTAAATAGCAATTAAAACACACACACATAGGGTAGGCAGCGCTATAAGAACTGCAATATTAACTTCTAACGGCGTAAACAGAGATGAAAACCCTACTACTATGTTAGTTAACTAGGGATACTTACGTTTGAAAGAGCTGATTACTTCTGAACAAACCTCGGAAGAGACATCGTTGTAGAAATTCAGCCATTTTTTTATTTCTGTCATCTGAGATGCTGGTGTCAATTTCACAAAGTTTTCGTTGGATGACTCGTCAGAAAACTTCGCTGCCATGTCCTTCCTGGTGTTGTCTTCTGTAGGAGCTGTAAAAATAGACCAGTATTTATTTCCAAGGAGATAAAAACAGATTTTTTTTATTGTGACTACATAAAATAACATTTCTTGCAAAAAGTGCATGAGGAAAGAAACAAAAACGAACTCCTTAAGTAATTTCACATCACACTCACATAAAGTGGTTGCGTAGCTTAAGGAGAAAATGTAAATCTATCAAACATAAGTATAGCAGAAAATTAAAAACATCTAACATGTATGATAATTCCAATATCAATAATTCTTACGTAAACATACCTTAAACATTTAAGACATTCAATACAGAGTATTGGGTTAAAGAAACTTGATGCTAATGTCTTAAAAAACTATTTTTAATAAAAAACACAGTCTTTTTTTACTCTTTATTTCTGACGTTTCGGCTTTAAGAAATGAAGAGTGAACATAGACTGTGTATTGTAACTGTGTCTTATAACTAATCCTTTGTTTTTCACAACGAACAATCAAAAACAAATAAAAAAGTGTGTCATCAAGATTCAAGAACAAGGTGAAAGTATGACACACAGACATGCCAGACATAAAAAATTGTCGCAGACATAAAAATAGACAGCATCACTACTTTTGTAAATGTCGTCACCACATTCTATATGAAGATTTCGTTTTATAATATAGAATTTGTTAAACACAACGTATCATAACAACTGCGTAGTTATACAATATTTTATAAGGTTCGTTGCCAGATGTTCCTGTCTTGCGGAATATGATATTTCGCAAATGACATTTTCAAGGGTGATATATGTAAATATGGACTGTTGCATAAACAGCTGTGAAAAGTATCGAGCTGTCTAGTGCTGTCTATGGCGCCTTATGTCTTGATATAAGACAGATACGGCGTCCCATAGCACCCTAATCGTCTTGATGAATAATCTATCACTTTAAAATTTGAAAATAGAATAAAGTTCTCTTACTGTTGTGTCGTCTGCTTGAGTGCCTGTTTTCATCTTTGATGGCGTCTCTTGCACGTTGAAAATATTTTAGTTTTTCTTTATCTGACAGACGGTCCCACTTCAGACTCAGTTTGGAATCCAGTTCACTTATGGAAGCCTTTGGGTTAGACAACTGCACATGTCGTCTGTTCTCACTGCATAAACATAGCAGTTGTTACATGTCAAATTATTCAGAACATAAGTTACTTGGTTAAACATTCTGAAACGCAGAATTGTAGAAATAGCTGTAGAAGAAATATATTTACTAGTCACATATGTTTTAAGATACCAATATTGAATATCTTTACTATATTTCATTGGCCATAATTTTCCAGAGGATTCCAGAGCATGGAGGTCTACAAGACAGAGTTAAAATTTTTCCCAGAAATGATTCTTTTGTTAATTGCCCGACGCTGAAACAGCTGAAACAGGCGAAAGTAATCTACCAAACATGTGTGAAATACCAACCTATAATGAAGACGGCCCTACAAATGAGGGCCAACACGGAAATAACAGTATTACTATTCATTTTAAATTGAAACACTTCTGCTCAACGATCGTATTTGATTATTCCGGCGATTAATTCAAACTTTTGTCTGTATCTAAAAAAATGTTGCGAAATAATTAGATTTTTGTACCGATTGTGGTATAATACAAGGCGTTTGTCAATAGCGTGCATCTTGTAAAACGACTTATATTGCGTACAGCTTCGTATTGCTTTATTCACCGAGGCTAGTTTTTCTGTGGATTTCAGAGAAAGCGAATCGCAAATGAGGACGAATTGAATTAAAGATGGGTTTAGATCTATAGACGCCGAGGAAACAAAAATTTGAATAGTCTTCCAATATTTTATAGATAAGACTATTTAAATGTCAGCTGATCAAACAGACATTGAGGAAAAACACGGACACGTATTGGCGTGAACATTATTTGGTTCATAGTAGCTGGTGACAAAGAATGCATGTAAGGTTCAGACAAGAATTATGGAAGTGTTGACTCACCTAGACCAGAGTACACACGCATGTTTATTCAGTACAGGATTCGACAACAAGTTCCCAGCAGCCGACAGACGGCGTTCATTGTGCAGTCTTAGCGCTATCGAGTCGGATGGTGGTAATGGTGGCGGTGACCTACTGAAGAGAAATAGAGCTGTAGTTGCAAAAGAAAGTGATGTCATGCGATTCAGACACTGTTAAAACCCTAGAGGTTGTGAGTTCGAGCCCCACTGGGGTCACGACCGTACCTCCTGAGATGATACCAGCACTGGTTTTTCCAGGAAGCGGACCCGACAGTGACTCGATGAGCTACAAGTCTCCTTCACAATCGAGTCTGTGACCTTAAGGCTTTGGTCTTTCTATGTCGATCAATTTGACAATGGAGTTACAGATCAAAATTTGTTTTGTTGAATAAAACTCTGAATGCTGATTAAATGTAAAATTTATTATTTGAATGTGTTCTTTCAAGATGACCTTGACCTTTTATTGAAAATCATTGACATCTTACTAGGAATTTGATTTTGGAATTCCATCTTTTGAAAGCTTTAGTTTACACATTTTATTACCATTGACCTCAGTTTGGTACATTGGCTAATGAGGGATACATAAAGTTGTATGTAAACCCATTTCTGCTCAATTGTTATCTACGTGTGCCAATGTTTTTATCAATTTACTTACAAATGTCAAGGATAAAAGCTGATAAATTGTCAATTTTTGAAAATTAACCTTTTATTGTGATCTTATGTTTAATGCTGTCTTTCATTTTGAAATTTGACAGTTATCTTACCTTGTTCTCTGCTTGGAGATTTTCTTTTTCTTGTTTTTTGGTGTGAAACCTTTTTTCTCAGCTACACTCGCTTGTCTTGGAGCTGCGTCAGTGACTTCTTTTCTGTTAAGATTGAACAGATCGTCCTCTTTTTCTGAAACTTCTTCTTTAGACTCGTTTCTCATTTTAACTTTACTTTTGTTCTTCAGTGTGCTGGTCTTTTGTTTGGGTCTTGAGTGACACTTATTCTTTACAACGCCCTTTATGGGCTGTTTTAACTTAATTCTCAAAGGTGGAACAGTTTTTGTGCATTTTTTCGTATTTTTTGTGAACAATTTGTGTTTCGAAGATGACTGGTCAGTAGTCGTACCGATGAACACATTGTCTTCCTCAACATGCCTAGGTTCATCTATTTCCAGCGAGTAGTTCAGACCAGTTGATGTTCCAGCACATGGTTTGTCTTGGTCATCTTCAGTGGTTTTTGAACATGGCAATTTTTGAACGGATTTTCTTTTCTCAAGGTCATTTAGCCTTCTCGATCGTCTAGTTATCTTCAAATCATTTTCTACAATATCACACGTGTCTGATATATTCCCATTCCTATTTTCAGGCCTTTGTGAAAGTTCACTTGGCCCACTTATAACATCGAAAATCTCATTTATTGTTTTAGAAATGCTAGTTGATGCACTAGTTGGTGAATCCGTATTTTCTTTGTCCTGCAGACACCCATCTTTCTCTATATCGTCATCTTTTAGTTCGTTTGATTCATCTTCATCACTTTGACTGTCCACTGACAAAATTTGAGACACTGTAAGCTTAAGCAAAATATCACCTGTAAAAGAACCGTCTGCATGGTTGTTCGAAACATTTAATTTCTTTGAACATGTTTCTATATCACTCTGACTGGTATTATGACTATTTTCATTGTTTTCATTTGAATGCGAGGCGGAGCCCATTTCTTTTATAACAATAGGACTACCGTGTCGATCTGGTTTAGAAAAATCACTAGTTGTGCAAACTATATGACAATCACTGGACACAGTATTCACACTTGATTCTTCTTTTGTAATTGGAGTACCAGTTAGCTTCTCTCTCAAACGGGAACTCCTTTTGAGCTCTGTGCTATTTGTGGAATATTCTTCGTCTGCACCTTTTTTCAATTCGGTACCATTTTCAATAACTTTGTTGTCTTTTATTGTTTCTTGGTCAATTCCTTTGTATTCCCTGATTGCGGTCGACTTTTGCTTTATTGTTTGTAGAAGTTCTGCGGGTTTAACCATTGATGCTTTTGATATTGGCGCTAGCCTCTTAAAAGATACAGCTAGTGGTATTCCGTCCCAGAGTTCATCTTTAGAGACTTCACTCCGTAGTTTCTTTCTCGGAGGAATGTAATCGTCGTCATCAGAGTCACTAGACGTGTCATGTTTACTTATGTCTTGATCTGTGTCACTTAGATGCGATGCTGTTAAATCACAAGTAGGTTTTATTTCTCCACAGTGCGTTTGTGTTTCATTTTTCTTTGGTACAGGTGAATTTTCGGTTAACATCTTGGTTTGACTCGTTGGTAATGAAACACTTTGACCTTGCACAGAAAAACACGACTGCATAGTAGTGAATATATTCGGACTTCCGGAAATAAATGCATTGTGACCTTTACTTCGAATACTTTTCTTTTCATATGTTGAAACTGTATCAGATGAGTTAGCAGCAGCTTTGTTATGTAGTCCAGGTATTGGAGACTCTGGCAAGCAAATTTGCTCCGCTCCATTACAGTTCTGGGGTACAGATTCGGCTCTTGGACTTCTTTTTCTCTTGTTGCTTTCGCCTAAGCAATCTTTTAGATTAAAAATCACTTTTCTATTGCTTCTTAGCCTAGGCGAATCATCCTTTACCGGATCATTTCTTGTCCAATAATCTTCGAGTTTCTTAAGTTCTCTTTTAGTTGAAGATTCTGGGGTCGATGATACCGATCTACGTCTAGGTGAAGCCCGAGATACAGTGTAGCTTGAACTAGGTGTGTTTGATTTTCCTCTGTCTAATAAGATACGATTTTTCGGTGTAATCGTTCCAGACCCATTATCAGTCGTCTTCAGTTCTGGTGATTTAGAAATATTTCCCCCTGAAAATCGAGCGCAACATTAAATTAATAAAATATTTATATGTCTAAAATCCGCTTTACAATCGGAAATATACTGAAATATGTACAATTTGGGAAGAAGATTCGACCAAAAAAAAAAAGAAAAAAAAGAAGAGAGTATAAAAAAGTGTGATATGCTACCGAACGGTCATCGTGAGGTCAAATGAAAGATATACGAATAGTACACAAGACAGTGGAAACAAATCAATATGTACATCAAAGGAAAAACACTGTCTAAAGTAACTCATAACAATGCCTAGGTAATCATAAAGCAGCGTTTAAGCCGATTAATGTGTGTAGGCAATGATTATGTTCTGATGAGGCTACAGACTCGTGACCAATTCACTTTTGACATGTTTCAGTTACTCGTTGTATTTATTGACATGGCTAGTTAAGAACTTGTTTGTAGAAAAGTTCCCGCAACTGATATTTTCGATGACAGCTTCTTGGAGTTGCACCCAAAGAATGGATTGTCAAGGTCGCGACCAAATGCAGCTGCCGGGATTCGAACCTACGACCTCCGGATTAGGTATCTAATGCTTCATCCCCTACACCACAGCGCCTCCCACACCATTGCGCTGCCGTAATGAAAAAATGCATGTTTCTTCTGATGCACGAACGCGGGCAATTGTTTTCTAAAGTAGTATTAGAGGATCATCGACATCTTAAAGTACATGAATGTAAAATCAATATATTTCGAAAGGAGGTAAGTAGGAAGTAATACGAGAAAACTAGTTTTAGGAAAAGATATATTTATTCCATAACAGTTTTATAAATGTTCCTTTAGAAACAAAGATCTAAAACATATAAAAAAATAACTGAAAGATTGAGTACACTGACCTTGTAAATAACAAAGATATGGCCTTAAAAGTCATTCACATAAAGACTAAAAAATGACGTCATAATAAGAATTTAAACGTATGAGTAAGAATAGAAGCAGAGTACTAGTAATTTGCATATTTTGGTTTGAATTATGAAATGTCTGTTATGTTCTGCTCTATCCTAATAAAGGAGTATATAAAAAAGGGAGGAAGATGAAAATCAAAAATCTTTCTCTGCTTCCCCATGTACGAAAATTGAATTATACTATGAATGCGAATGTTTCACAATACGTCCTTCACACTATTGAACAGAGAAAACACCATTTTATAACTAATTTACACAGCACAACCTTGAAACTTTTCCTTCACTGTAAGTATTGCGAACTATGTTCCTAGTTTGTTACAGACTTTCCGGGGATTTTTGGGGCAAGGCATGCAAGATTGAGGGTATGGCCAGGCTACAGCTAAGAGGAACTTCAGTAATTGAATTGGAGAGTCCTAGGCCCTTGAAGCTGCTCGTCAATTTCGAAGAACTTAAACTCTTCTAGCGTTCATTAATGGAGGAAAACCCAATTAATGGAACAAAAAATGCTAATCGAATGAAAGGTCATTTTAAATCGAATGGTTTTGTTCTTTCAGAAACCAACTTTTTTGCTTAAACTCAACTGCCTGGCTGATCACTGATTAAGGATAAATTATCAGGACAGCTAAAGTGTAGTAAAGTATGTCATACAGAATGGGTTTTTCTTGAAGCCTTACCTGCAACGTGTCAGGATTTAGAAGATTCCAGTGTCCATAGTTGAAATGATAGAGTTTAAGGGCCTGCAATGTCATTTCTAAATATTGACGAGTGTTAAAATAACAGGCCTGCTTTTCTTAACTCAACGCAGTCACAAATTCGTCTGGAGTACAGTGATCCGAAACTACCCGGCTAAGTGTACATGGAATAATGCTTTCTGGCGTCCAATATTTTGTAGATAACTGGCAGATTCTAGATTTATCTTTGTACAATAATAGTTGGTTTCTTGTCGTTAATTTTAATGGCTTGTAGATTCAATTTTCAAATAACCTGCAACCTTTCCCTGTTTCTCGTATTCTCAGGGTTTCTCACATTCTCTTTTTTACATTAATCTAAAGGTGTTAAATTGGCAACATTTTGTTATCATTTCAAGAGATATGATACAAAACTGGCACAAAAACGGTTTCAAGTGATTTGACTGAAAATTAATGAAAATCTATTGGCATCTTACTGAAAATGCTGAAATTTCCTTATTTTTTGTGGTGGGGTTAGTAAATGTGCCCACATTGTTTTATTCTGCTGTCTATCATTATTATTTTATGTAATTTGTAACATATTATGCTAAGCTATGCATCTTGGCATTTATAAGTTTTTGGATTCTACGTAATAGTTAGAGGCTAAAAAGAGAAATTTATTCAATATAGACTGAACCCAAAGGAGGGAGCGCTAGCGACCGACTGGGTTTCTATGTTGGATAAATTTCTCTATTTTAGCCTCTAACTGACTTAGTGTTTGCCCTACATTTAGACTTACAACTGTTTATTATTACAACATGTCTCTCTTATTGGTGTTGACAGCCTGCTTAAAATATTTGGTTCATATTTGGCAGTATACACTGTGTGATGTAAAGTGTTTTGTTGTGTAAAACTGAAAATCCCCCAGCATTGCTGCAATCAATTTCTAAATTTAAAGCAAGACTTTTATCTCATTTAATAAAATATAACTTTTACACAACAGTTATCTCTATATTGTAGATCTAACCTTTTGACTGTTTTTGTAACTCTCTGTGTCAAAAACGTTATCATTGAAAAAGATGCGAACAATAGATATTAATATAATATTTGCAATCTTGTTTCAGAAGAAGATTTGATTAATTTTATGGTTCCAACGGAATTGTTTTTTTTTTTTTTGTTGTTGAACGGCATTTTCCCTTTATAATATTTGTTTTCATTCGGTCTAATAACATATGTTACAAATAATGTTGCTAAAATGTGCAGTAGAGCTGCTGTTTTATATACAGTAGCAAGAAATGTCAAAATTACTTACGTACTTTACACACCTACCCCCTTTAAAAAAAAAAAAAAAATTTTTTTTTTTTTATTAAAATAATTTTTTTTTTTTTTTTTTTTTTTTTTTTTTTTTTTTTTTTTTTTTTTTTTTTTTCCTTTTTTTTCCCCTTAGCCTCCTGAGAATACGAGAAAAACAGGATACATAGTCAGTCATAAGGAAATTTACAAAAATAGCCTCTACTGTACTGTACACAAGCACTTAGCATAAAATACGCCATATTTAAAAACACGAACACGAACTCGTGGGTACAACCGAACTCGTAGGAGTCAGTGCTATGTACCTGTCGTTAGTAGATCTAGTACTGTACATGTACTTTTCAGCTAAAGTATGCAGTCTTACAGAAAAGTGTTTTGTCGGAATAAGAAATAACACGGATAGCCCGCCTTGGGCAACAGCAATAATAGAAATATCGTGTCTTTAATATATAATTGAAATACTTAACTGATGTTAAAAGATGAAAGAAACGAGAAGATGAAATGTTACCATTATAATCACTTGTCCTTTTCTTTTCCATGACTCCGGGCAAATTTACAACCGTTTCAACTTTCAACTGTCATACTCAATTTACTTATTTACCACAATCGAATAAATGACGTCATATATTTACGTCATAACACATAATGATACTATGTTAGGCACATGTCTACTAAATGTTGCCTCTCTTTTCTCTATCCAGAGTTATCGTTCCTGCAACACTCTCACTAATACGAGTTCCGCTGATCTGAAGGAACGACTGCTCAGATAGAAATTAGGTTATTTTACGAAATATTTCAAAATTTGTATATACTGCTTCATACAGATAAAATTTGTCAATGTGCACTTAGAGTCCTATAATTCTCAATTAAGAATCCTTACATTTTCAAAAACAAAAATATTCATTTCTTTCAAAATTTATTTACCTTGGAATCAACCAGGCACAGGTGTAAACAATTGACAGAATTCCTCTGCAATATAACAGTTAAGACTTGCAGTATAGTACAGTTAAGACTACACATTATTTACACAATATAAAAATGTTATTACTTACATAATTAACAATATTCTCCTCAGGCAGGAGGAGTTTAATCTGTTCATCGCTAGTCAAACTAGGAAGCTAATATTAAGCTCCACAGTTTTAGCCAACAAAGTTCTTCTAATACCTGTATATAACGGGTAATGAAGTAGAACATGCTTTTTATCTTCAACAATAAGTATACCCACATACACTTTCTCTGCTTAAATGGAACATTATTATAATGGCCAATCTCTACCTTAGTACTTCAAAATTTGGCTAACGCCCCTCTATGTGATCTAACTAGAACCGATTTACAATAAGGCTCTACTTCAAAATTTTGTTTAAAAGTTCTATAAAACCATAACTTATTCCTGTCATCTCCTCTTATAGCATTTACACGCTAAATATCTGATCTCCATGCTGTGATATAATCATCTAATAGTCTAAGTAAAACTGCAAGGTTGTTCAATATTTGTATTTACGAAACTTATGAACTACTTTAAAATTCCAATTTCTACAATTATTTCCCCTCAGTCTATGTCCAGCGTTTTGTTTAGTCTATTGTTGACACATTAACTAGTCTATCCCATTGGTTAATTACAGCTTTCTTTACATTATATGTCATAGGATTCCAACTAATATCACCATTAACTGCTGCATTTGGTGCATATTTACCAACATTCAAGAAATATCATGATGCTTTATGTTGAATAACATTTATACAAATATACTGCTCCATACCCCATATACTTGCACCACAATTATGTAACAATAGGAACAATAGTAGATTGAAACAATGTAACGAAAGGTGTTACTGACTAAGCAGTTTTATCATGTCACTTGTGGAAAGTATTATAGGTTTATCATGTAAAACGTACTACAGATCTATGGAAATTCATGTAGATCATGGTATACTGGAACTATTTTCAGATTTTGACAGGCCCAGCTTTTGTATCTTCCACATCAAAAACTATAATTTTTAAAAAGAGGGTAAAATGGTCCTTTATATCGCAATGTTCCATCGCCCTTACACCTCGAACAAATATATTTTTAATTCATCGTGACATTGACCTGTCAATATCTCTGTGAGTTCACGCATCCAGAGGAAAATAAGTACCGACAAGAACTGTGAGCCAACCGTTTTCAGTAGGTCTAAATACACTGAAAAGATTATTCTATTTTTTGTAATTGTGACCCTGACTTTGGCTTTAATACAACCCGACAAGGATTAATCGACAATAATATTTGCTTCAGTTTCAAATGAATTTAAAAACATGTAGATACTCTATGCATCAAAATGATGAAATTTGTCGTGTTTTTTTTTGTTTGTGTTTTGCTTATTGAGATCGCTCATCATCCGTCGTACGTCAACCATTTTTTTCAAACGACATCTCCTCTGAAACCTCTTACCCAATCTTAATGAAACTTAGCAGGGATGTTTCTTGCATTAAGTTCTACCAAAGATTTGTGCAGAATTATATTCCATGCAAAACTCTGGTTGTTATGGCAACAAAAAGGTTTTTTGTCTTCAAAATGTTCTTCTAAAAATATGTACTGCTCATAGGGTAGATATCTTGCATTTGCCATTGTGTAGAGTTTCTCTCTCAAATGTATTGAAATTCTGGCACTGTGGTCAAAATTCGCCCCGCCTAGAGAGTCAAATGTTTTACATAGAAATATATAGCAAAACATCTTTTCAGAAAACGCCGAACATTAAAAAAAAAAAAAAACAGACCCGTCTATGGGAATGTCGACAAACGTCAGTTACTCTGACGTATATGATTGTAGTAATTATGCGGAAAAATAATATAACACACCTCATTAGCGCGAATATTTTTTCTCTCGGTTGCCGTAATTATCCTTAATATAGCAAACGAGCTGGAAACAAACAAGTTCACATGTTTTGATGATAATTGTGTACCCAGATTTTAAACAATGGAAAAGTGCAGATGATAGCTGACAAAAAGACGGTCGAACATATACGCACAGTTAAACATGTGTTGAGTAGTTACCTCAGTCAATCAGCCAGCTGCATTTAGAAGGCAATAATGGTGTATTCAAGTCGTAAATTTATTAGTAAATCCACTTGTATTAAGCCACATTTGGAACATACCAAGGTATACTGGTTTGGCTGTACACATGCGTAATTTAGCCCGGTTTGACAGTATGCCCTGAGCTCAATGTGAGACTTCTCACAGGATGCATTTCCTTCAAAGATTGTCTGTAAGCATACACAAAGAACGATAATACCATTGGTCGTGCAACATTTCTACATAGGACTAGACTATCTTACAATAAAACCAGGGTTGTTCACGGACTGAGTATATATAGAAAAAGCAGATCTTGTACAGACTGTACAGATGTAGTTTTATTACATATATATTTTGTTTATCTTACTTCTGTGATGTTGTATCGGTACCTGGTCGTCTTTTTTGTTGTAGAAGTTGTTTTAAGTCGATGTTTTGTTGACTTTGCATACCTTTGAAGTGAGTTACTTGCCATTTAGAATTTTACAATAACGCCGGTATCTAATCGCTTCGGTTGTTTGAAAATTTCTCCTGGGCTTTTAACATTTGAATTCCCCTTTAAAGTATTAAATTTTCAGACTGCCGTTTCGATTAAACGGCAGGTTTTAATTTGATAACAGTCAAAACTTATTATGCCTAAAGAAAGTTAAAACTCCACTGGTAATATCTTATTAAATTTCGTTTCCTCTTGTAGGTGATAGGAAATTAAACACAGGCAATCTTTTGTGTTTTTTTTTCAGTTGTGAAGAGTCTCTTTCGGAGAACTGAGAAGCGCAGAATGCTGGGATGCTTTGTTCATACGGTATTTGTATTATCTAATAATAGACCTTTGTTATGTATAACCTAAAATCCTATAGTCAGGCCGTTGTGAGTTCAACATAACCACTGCACGTACGGGAAAAGGTTTTAAAACTATAATTTTGTAGAATATTTAACCTCAGCTATATTTCCATGAAAATAATCACGAGTTCATGACTGAAAACGTTAAAACAGCTAAATGTCGGTTTCGCTACAGATTTAGAATAGAACTATCTGTCAAAGACAGCGTAAGCCATGATAATATATCACATCAAGTTAATGTGATTGAAAGCTCTGAAATAATTGTATTAGTATGCATAAATGATCAGTATTGAAAATGAAAAAAAAAAAACACGAAACAGTCCGCGGTATAATCGTTATGATTTCAACACAGAGAATCGTGTGTGTTGATTTATCACAACCTGTGGACGTTATATCAGTGTGTTAACCACATCATGCCATTTTGATTATAGAATGAATCTTTTGTGATTGCAGATAAACAAGGTGTTTGGGGAATCAGATGTTACATTGGAAAATATGTAGTAATATTAAATAGTACAAAATGGCAATGTTATCAATATATGAAAATATAGGTCAAATAAAATACAGCACGCAAGCGCCGTGAAGACTCGGAGACTACTAAAGACATGTGTCTTCCAGATTTTCAAAGAGAATGTACAGGCATTTAGTAAAACATAGCAGTATAACCAACTGCAATGTTTTCTTTCTTTTCCAAGTAGTATTAGTTTTCACGCCGTATCACAACACAGTGATCCTGTAATTGGATTGCAATGGTGTTTTGTCTTCAAATATTTATAATCTTTCTTCAACATCACGAAGTTTTAACTTGTAATTTTGATGTACACCAATGTATTTGCCTCCCGAAGTTTCACGATTAAGTAAAAAAAAGAAATAAGAAATGCAAGCTGCATGTCATTCTCGCCATCCCGAGCATTCATTATATATTTCTATCTGAAAGCTTGGGAAACCGCTGATATATGAGGATGTCTGCATGCCGACATGCTTTCAACATACGCAGAAGGTAAACTCAGAAAAGTCCTGCACAGCTCTATTCACACTGTCACCTAAGCAGAAGGCTTGTACTTTCAAGTTTTAGCATGCAACATTCCTCTAACTGAAGTGGTACATTATGCTGTAACATTTGACAAGGGACTTACATTTGACCAAAGCTGAAATAAGGGCACGTTGAAAGCTAGGGATAGCATGGCAGTTAGCTGGTACGAACTGATAATGTAAATAGTTTATTTTGGAATAGCCAGACCCCGCACGAATATGGGTTCGCAGTTTTGATGACGTCGGCGTACAGTATTACATCAATTACCTCATTTATGCTCTAATTCAGTTCCCTCAAACGAGCATGAATCATTCATAACCTATATTTTCGCTACCATGTGTTTTCTTAAAACCATTACCTATATACCATACTTTCCTTATGGATTAATAAAAACAAAAGACTTTTTTCAAGGGTTGAGGTTCGACAGCCAACTGTCAAGTTTATTTTCCCAAACGCTTCACATACATGTACATTCGTTCACTTAGTTACAACCAGTAAATCAAAAATGCATTGATTGCCAAAAATAACATTAATCAATACCAAAAGCGTAATTGGACTGTAAACATGCGCATTTGTTTGCATGATGAATATATAAATTTGATGCCAAAGTCAGGTTAATGCTGCGAGCGGGCTACCCAACCCTACTCCGTCGTGGGAGGGGGAGGTAGGAGAATCCATGCTCAAGACCAGCGAAGACCTCTCAAGTCCCCTGACATACCATAAAAAATTTAATGCCGAAAATTAGACGAACGTTCATAAACACATCCCCGATTAATGAGGAAATATGAAACGACTTACATCTAACATATCATGCGTAGTTCATGAAATAATCATCGTTAAAACAGTATTTTACATGCTTTTAAAAGTTAACGTCGACGGACATGAAACAATGACCGCTTTACATACTTATTATAATCACTTGTTTTAACTATATATATAACTGTTTGTTGCAAGATATGAATTGCAAATAAAAATTTGTAATGCGCAGCACTTTGAAAATGATAAGTCCGGCTCGGAGGATGTCTTTAACAATCTATCAGCAGATGATATCTGAAAACACAAAAATAATTGTCACAACAGAACATATGGCACATAAAACCTTTCGTAAAATTTGGGTGTAAACGATCTGGCGACGAAACCTCGAATGGTTCTTCGATACCCACTACACACTAAATCAACTACCATCACGTGATTCTTTTCCCGCCTACTATGCTCGAGTACATTCTTAAGGTAGCTTCAACCCGCTAATAAATTCATTTATTCAGTTGTGGTTAGTATAGTCTGGTTCCCTGTCGTACTGGCATGCTACAGTACGACCCGTACCGTATGGGTAGGGGCAGGTAACACCAGACTATGGTTAGTATTTCTGTTTGCCCCAAAGAGCACGGTAAAAACGTGCAGCTCGGATTTTGAAGTAAAGAAGCGAGCAAAGCTGCGAACATCTGTACCAGTATTCGACAAGAGCCACGATTTATTCGTGCAGTCAATATATGTTATTCCAAACCGATGAGTTGTGCTTGTAAATGGTCAAGGTAGGTGGCGATTATAAATGATTATTTAGGGTTTATAGCTGGAAATACAGCAAAATGAAGCCGTATCTCTATACATGTATTTTAGTTAGCTGCCTGTCTGGCTATGGTTAGGTAAATTAAAGTCAAATAATGTCGACTATTATAAATTATATGTGACATATTAATATCCAAGAGGATAACCACTGCTTGTTAGTTTGAAAGTGAGTATCAGAAGTTGCGAAATAACCACTCGTGGAAATTTCGCTTTTGGTGTTTACTCAGTGTTAAAAATGTATTGGATAATTGTCTTCTTTTCACTTTGTTTAAAATATATATAGGACCCTAACAAATTCTTAAAATAAAAGCTAACAAGTATAGGAACGGGTGAACTGCTGCGGGTCATTTATAATGTTGTTTTACAATTACCAGGCTTGACGTAAAGTGCAAGTACCTTTTTATGCATCAACTCGTGAACATTTAGTGGCTCTTTTTATGCATCAACTCGTGAACATTTAGTGGCCATTACATACGCAGATAAATACGAAATTGCTAATTCTAATGATTGTGTTTTTCCATACTGTTTCGCAACAAAGAATTAACACTTGACGTCAATTTACAACATACCTTATTTGCTTAAATGCGAATGCGAATATTATGCAAAACGGTACATTTAAAATGTGCGTGGAGTTAAATGCCAGTTGCCAATTCAATTGGCAACTGGCAGCCAACTTCACACTCTTGTTGCCAATTCGTCTTCACTTGCAAATATTAACCAAGACCAAGTTGTTAAACCACGCAGTTGGCAACTGGCAGCCAAATGCCAATTCGATTTTTATGTAATAATCTGAATAAAAGTTGAATTGGCAACTGACAGCTGGCAACTAACTTCATATTCCAGATGCCAATTCAACTTTCACTTGCAAATATCCAATTCGTTCAACCTCACGAAGTGGTAACTGGCAACCAGATGCCAATTCGACTTATGTGTGTAATTGTGAATAGAAAAGTGAATTGGCATTCTGGCTTCCAGTTGCCAGTTGCCAATTCACTTTTTATTAACAATTACACGCAGAAGTCGGATTGGCATCTGTGTGGTCTGTATGTTATGTATGGTCTGTATGTTATGTATGGTTTGTATGGTCTGCGTTGTTCGTTATTGAGCCAGCTAAAAGCACTACCACAGTTCTTTTACTGAAAGCTAACAACAGGAAGGAGCAATTATCGGTTATTAATATTTATATTTATATATACTTGTAATATATTTAATCTAAGCTACATTACATGGAAAAAGAATGTAGTCACAAGTCCATGACTTAAAACGTGAAAAACAGCAAAGTGTTGGATTCGCTACACTATCTGTCAAAGACAGCGTACGCCATGATAATATATCACATCAAGTTAATGTGATTGAATCTGAAATAATTGTATTAGTATGCATAAATGATCAGTATTGAAAATGAAAAAAGACCCAAAACATTTGCGATTTAAACACAGAGGATCGCGTGTGTTGATTGATCACAACCTACGGACGTCATACAGTGTGTTCACCACATCATTTGATTATGATTATTTTGTGAATGCAGAGCCTTCGGGGAATCTGATGTTACATTTGGAAATATGTAATTAGTACAAAATGACAATGTTATAAATAAATGAAATTATAGGTCAAGCGAGCAACAATTTTACTAAAAGCTAACAACTGGAAAGTGTGAGCAGTTATCGGTTATTAACTAAATACCTCGTTATGTAATTTTGGGTTGATAAATCGCTCTTAACAACACATTTAATGTACACTCATTGTGATTAGCTCTGCCATTCAAGCCAAGTAGCAGGGCCTAATATCTATCCGTTGACCGAGAACTTAGTATGTTAGATTCCATAATACTGCACATACTCTATGATTGTCAGTGTCCCATATCGCAATGGCTTCAAACTTAACATTATAAGGGGTGCAGCCATACTGTCAAACCCGTGTCGCGATATATTGATGTAACATAAAAGCTAAGAAAATAGAATATAACCAAATCACTACCGTAAATACAGTACCGCAAGTTGTCCACAAACGATCAAGAAGTGACTTATGAATGAGTTACATTATATTTGTAACCAAAGAGTGGCAAAGATTGTCAAACATGGTCTTCTCCTTTTTTTATTTATCTACATGCATAGCAATGTGTAAAGTGAGTAGTTCGTTTTACTCTGAATATTTGTAGGTATCGGCCCATTTACCGGTATATCGTTGCACCACTAAGTTACATTATACAACTGCTGCGGCCCGCTATATTTAATACGTGGTGAGTAAAAGATGCATGGATCAAATACATGGGTCTCTCTTCATTGAAAAATTGAGGTACTTCTGAAATGAAAACTGTAGATGTCGTAGGGTAAATTAAAATGTAATCAGATATACTGTGGTTTGGGTTGTTTAATTTCATTCCCGTTTCTTATGTCCGAGTCGGTGTTCCATAGTTTTACCTACTATTGTCCCATTTACTAACACTAACCAATAAATCACATGACTTTTATTAACCAATCACCTTAGAAAGTACTTCAGGTCAATTTTTGGATAGATAAACCATTGTTTAGACGTCTCTAAATATTTCCAAATCTCTCGGAATACATTAAATATTTATTCAGATATTTACAAGGTTGTTATACAGCTATGTAATTCCAAACTATCATCACCAGTATACAAATTGTATATCGTTCAGCCTTCATTTACTGAACCCATACCAATGCCATGCCCCAACATAAACTATGTAAACTAGAAATAGTTGTGCTAGCTGGGGGCAGACAAGGGGCCGGCGATAGATGGCGCCCAACAAATAGTGATGAACTTTGGACTCAAAAGATGTTGAGTGGATTTATTGTCTTTAAGGGATGTTAAAACCCTTAATACATTTGTATTGCAAAAAGTGACATTCAGGATTTCGGATACCCGGGACAATGTGGATACCAAAATACGTGCACGTTCGACATTTAAAGGAATAAGGGCCCTACATTTGACTTTCCGGAGGATACAGCTTTGCGTTTTCGGAGGATCTCGGTTTCTTACGGAGGAACTTTAACAGGAAGTGACATTTAATGTGCTGGACACAATAATAACATTATTTTGTGAAATACTTTTAGTGTTCATTATTCATTTGGATTCAAGTCCAGGTGAAATAAACTTGATGGCAAGGTGTGGTGAGTGTGATATTTTGTATTGTTAACATGTAATTTTCATAAACAATTTTGTTGTTTTCTTAGGATTATAAGCTGTGCATATTTTTGAAAGCCAGTTTTTCATAATCTGGAGGATATATTATTTTCTTGCAGCTAAGGGTGTTACAGACAAGAGGGGTTTTTTATTTTCTTTATGTTAATTCAAAACACTATTCCGGCAAATCCAGTGTCGACCAGCTGGTTAGCACACGTGATACCGCAGCACGCCACATCTGCATCACTATCATTTGTACCGGCTCATAAGTGAATGTGTTGTAATGTATTTCTACAGTGTATACTGAATATAATTATAAAATTATGTTGAATTGTGATATAATGATTACTGAATATTTCTGGTACACCGTTCAGTTGAAAACTTGATCGTTATGGGCGGGAAACCTTAGGTTTAATAATAATAATAATAATAAATTCTTTATTTATCGAAGGTAACATGTAAAGATATATCAAAAGAACATTAACATACCTTAGTTAAAAACATGGCCTTCTCTAAAAATTTCCTAAATAATAAATTAACGTATGACAGACATAATTAAACATTCAACCATGAACAAAAAAAAAAAAAAAAAAAAAAAAACAGTTGTATCACATTTAGACAATCATTCACTAAACAAAGAACACTTAAGGAAATAGAAAAATAATGTGCTGTTACTATAAAAAACGAATCATGTCATGACAGCTTTGATTCCTCCAGCGAGTGACATTCGTTTAAAGGTTGTACAAGTTTAAATTACTGTAGAATATATTCCACACCTTACTATACAATAAACTCATTGTATTCTAGTATACGGTTCTATAATTGTTTGTTTTTGTTTTTTCATTTCATCAATAAATGCTTTTTCAAAGATTTTTTAAATGAATTCAGAGATTGACAAAAACGAATATTAACAGGTATATTGTTCCAAGTATGTACACAAATATTTGTAAAAGAATTTTGCATGTAACTAGTGCGTTGTTTAGGTATTTCGATATTGTTGTTGGTGGCAGACCGAAGGCTATACATATTATTGCTGGAAAAGTTTAACAAGTCAAGTATATAATCTGGGGCAAGGTTATGCTGAGCTTTATATACAAGTACAGCTGTATGATAGAAACATCTATCTTCGAAAGAAAGCCAATGTAATTCCTTTAATAACTGTGTGCTGCACGTACGAGAAGATTTGCCTTTTACCAGTCTTGCTACTCTTGCTTGTAGCTTGGAAACAGTATTTATACACTTTGTTCCTGTCCCCCATATTGTACAACAATAGTCCATAGTTGATAAAATGTATGCGTTGTAAAACATGATTTTCATATCATCAGTTAAATAATTAGAAATTCGTTTAAGAAGGGCAATTTTGGAATTTATTTTGGAGCAGATTTTTGAAAGGTGTACATTCCAAGACAAAGTATTTTGCAAATAAACACCCAGAATTTTATGCACAGTTACGTTTTGTATTTGTGTATTACTTACGGTCAAATTTAAATGTAAGTTTTTGTGGGTCCTATGCTTATTGCTAGAAGTTAAGATCATACATTTTGTTTTAGTAGGATGTAATAACATATTGTTTAACTGACACCACGTTATAATATCGTTTAAATTTCTTTGAAGTTTCAACTGCACAATATCTATATCGCGATCCGATTCATGAAGAGTTGAGTCGTCGGCATATAAATCAATATTAGCTGATGTTGTTTCGAAGGCAATATCATTTATGTAAATCAGAAATAGTAAGGGTCCTAATATAGAGCCCTGGGGAACCCCAGATGTAACATGCTGTGTATTAGAAATGATATTTCCAGATTTAATGACCTGACTTCTGTCCGACAGATAAGATGCAAGTAATTTAACTGTGTTCGTAGAAAAATGGTATAACTGGAGTTTGTGTAAGAGAATTTTATGATCAACTAAGTCAAATGCCTTTCTTAAATCTAAAAAATACTGCCCCTACATATTTTCCAGAGTCAATGTCCTTTAACCACGTATCAATGAGATGAATTAATGCTGTTTGGCATGAATGTTGCTGCCGAAATCCCGATTGCGAACGGTGTATAATTTTAGTATTTTTAAAAAACTCCTGTAGCTGCGAAGCAATGTGTCTTTCAAATACTTTAGAAATTGTTGACAAAATAGATATTGGTCGATAATTATTTGGATCTTCTTTGTCTCCTGATTTGAATATTGGAATTACAAATGCCTCTTTTTAATTTGTCAGGAAATATACCTCTATCTATACTTTGATTGATAATATTGGCTATTGCTGATGAAATGTTATTACTACAAGATTTTAGTATTCTTGGACCAATACCATCTAACCCTGTAGCTTTGTTTGGATTCAATCTGTCGATAATTTTCTTTACTTCAAATGCAGAAATAAATTTTACTTCAAAGTAAGAATGTTCTAATTTACTATCAAGTGTCTTTTGTAGTTTTGTAAAGTCTTTTTGATTGAATTTTGCTTTTTCAACAATACTTGAGATGTTAACAAAATGTTTATTTAGAGCATTTAAAATGTTATAGTGTCCTTCTACAATTGTGTTATTACGTAAAATTCTTGGAGGTATTTGATGATCTTGATCCAAGCGTTTGTTACCTGAAATGCATTTTTATATTTTTCCATAAACAACTGATCGACTTGTTTTTTGAAATAGCTTCATTGTAAAAATTATTTTTGCTTTTCCGTATCATATTTGTAACTTTATTTCTTTGCATTTTATACTCATCGAATTTCTTGTTTTTATGAAGTTTATTTCGATTAGACATGGCAATCTTTATTTCTTCTGTAAACCATTCAGGCTGCGCGTCTCGTTTTACCCTTTTCACTTTAACAGGGGCATGTTTAGACAAAACGTTGTTAATAATAGCGTAGAATATATGTAAAGACATGTTTGGGTCATGTAATGTTTCAACAATGTCAATACCAGCATTCAATAAATCATTTTGAAAATTGAATTCGTTAAAATTCTTAAAAGACCTATATGTTATTGTTTTATGAGATGATTTCATACAACCTAGACCTGTCATTGAGCGAGTAAAACAAACTGGAAAGTGATCACTGATACTGTAAAATGGCACGCTTACTTCAACAATACGGTCTGGCATATTTGAATAAATGTGATCAATAATAGAGGAACTAGTTTTACTAATTCTAGTCGGGGTACGAATCAATTGTGATAATCCAAAATTTAGAATGAGATTATTCCACTTGATATTTTTAAAACTGTCGTCTTCAAGTATGTAATTAATATTTATATCTCCAAGAACATGTAATTCATAATTTAATGCATCCATTTTGTCAAGTAATATTTCATATGTATCAATCCAGGACTGTTTTGAATCTGGGGGTCTGTATACAAAATTCAGTAAAATAGGTTTACAATAAGAAAAGTTTATCTGAATACATATTGATTCAATATCAGCATGTTCTAGGTCATAGCGACGCGCGTAAGAGATTTTATTAGATAGATAAACAAGAACACCCCCACCTCTTTTACATTTTGCGTTTCAACTTGATATCAGATGTACTCCGGATAGGTATTTGCTTAAGGTATAAGTTAAGTTTGGTTCCCTTGAATTCTTTGGGGCCATGCCTCAATATCAACCATCACCAATTTCCAAAATATTTACATGTCAGTTTTGTTTTTGGGCCAGCTTTGATACTTTCTTATATCATTTATTATGCCCAATTGGCGTGCTGCGGTATCACGTGTGCTTACTAGCTGGTCGACACTGGATTTGCCGGAATAGTGTTTTGAATTAACATAAAGAAAACAAAAAAACCCTCTTGTCTGTAACACCCTTAGCTGCCGGAAACAAAACAACCTAACGAAGTATTATTTTCTTTACAACCCCTAAATGTATTTCAACATGGAAAAAAACCCCAATCCCGCTAGTTTTAACTAGACCGTTGTATTCTCTTGGTTCTCATTGTGATCAACTGTTTCATTACTCTCTTCAGCATTAAACCATGCATTAGAAGGTTCGAATATCCGGGACACTTTAAAGCAAAGGTAAGACACTCACATTAGAACTTTCGCTTAATTTCTAAAATGGACTTGTCCGTCTTTCAATCTAGGCAAAACCACTTGTTCTTCAAAACGGATGGCATTGAATATATACTGACTAATAAGGACGAGGACGGAGCAGTCAAGGTTACTAGTATGCAGTTTATGATTGGCATTTTCAGTAAAAGGGACAGCATGGTAAAAGTTAATTTATACCATTCAGTATTAATAATGCATATTCTTAAGACAATTTTTCACTTGTCTTGGTCCTGCAATTTTTTTTAAAGAAAGCGGAATAAGTACAAGTTAACTAAAAGCTGATCGCTGTTAGCTTCTGAAGTTATACGCTACCAAATTATATATAAAGCGTTACAAACTCTTTTGAAATTCACTGTTGCGGTGCCTTAAAACCAAGCTCATGCTCATAATATGTGTGGTTGATTCTAGCCATCACTTTTGCATTTATGATTTAGTACAATCATTTATGAGATTTTTTACCGGAAACTAAACGAGCAGCTTTAAGGCGCCTTTAATCGGAGAATCTTAGGGATGGACTATTACCCGTTCATCTGAGATTACGCAAAGAACATTTCAGAATAAATCCTTCATAATAAATTTATCGTCTGGTATATACTACTTTTTTGAAGAACACAGTTCATATTACTGCGGAATTTTGTATTTCTACCTCATAAGTCATACCGTTTAAACGCGATTTCCGATAACTGAGCCTGTAGCGGAATATTATAAAATCGCGCTCTGAATGAAATATTGTTACCATGGTTATGATTCCTGCGTCTCACTTTTATTTCATAATGACAGGGAACAATAAAGGCTAACCGATATTTAAATATAGCTACAATCATATATGCACTGTATCTTTATTAACCGTGGTGATATACTCAGGTATATGTTGTTGTTTTATTTTCGCGTGTGTCTTAAAGTAAGTAATATGTGACGGACTTGGCGCTGTTTTATGGGCGTGAAGGTATGTTTATAAATAATTTGATATATATTAATTAATGTTTGTAAAAAGCAATTTTTCATTACGTGTCTATTTCTACTATACTTAAGTATGGTATTTAAGAAACGCTATTGGTTTTAAAACTATTTTAAGAATCAAAAAGTCAAATGAAATGAATGTTGTTTAACATCTACTATTTTACTCGTTCTTTCTCACTTTATCATGATGGTTATGGTCATCATCAACATCGTCAACAATATCAATATGATCATTAACATCGTCATCGCCATCATCGTTAATATTATTACATTATTGGTATTGTTATTGTTCGCCCGAATGCGGACGTATTGTGTTGGTCGTCTGTCTGTACGTCCTTTTGAAAATTAAATTCAAATTGTCCACTATCTGTCCGGAGCCATATCTGCTACGTCGATTATGCCATTTTATCAACTTTTATCGAAGTGTTTATTACCATATTTTCAGTTGATTGCTACCGAAACACTGGACTTATGGGCCTTTGAAAATTGAATGCAAAATTGCCGTGGCAGTTTTTGCCATGGCAATATTGTCTAATTTATGTCCGGAGCTATATCTACCACATTGGTATAATACAATTTGATTCAAACTTCAGGGAAATCTTTATTACGATAAACAACTGATATCTTTCAGTTTTAGTTGAATTTTCTCAGGGGCACAAGAGTGGCTCTTTAAAAATTGAATGCAAAATTGCGATAACAATTGCAATTTTTACAAATTGGCCAGATAGAGCATAGTTTCCTTGGTCATTAGATGACCCTGTGCATACCCTTCTCCCATCATCGAAATATTATTCACTATTTGATAAACTTTTATTGTTATTGCTGTAACAATTGGCATCGTCATTATATTTGATATTATTATTATTAATAATAATGCTTCTGTTTTTGTTGTTGTGAATATATCTTTAAAACATTTTTTTAAATGCTTAAACTAACTAATATATTCATAACAACTGTTATTTAGAAATAAGTTATTAAATCTTTGTCTTAATAAACTAATCACTGGTAATGCGATATTTGAAATTATAATCATTAAACTTATGAACGACTCCGATACCTCTGATTTAAAAGTCTGTCCGGAGCCATATTGATTTTGGTGTCTTTGTATCTTGGTTCTGAATGGCGACGTTGCAATTTAGCAGTCTCACTGTTGAATTTTTGTGTAATGGTGTATTCGGGACGAAGACACAAAAACATAAAATGGCATAAATAATCTCCTGAAGTTTAATAATTCTGTTAAATAAAACGTTGTCAAAGTCAGTGACTACTTCCTGACCACTTCACCTTTTACGCAGTCGTCTGACGCTTGCCGACGCTCCCAGCGCTACAAACGCCTACTAACAGTGATACTAAGTTCTGAGGATGTTAGAAACTAGAACAGACAGGGTTGAAGCGCAGTGGCTGAAAAGCTGGACTCGTTTTAGAAAAAGAGATATCTTTTTAGACAGGCTTTAAACATTGGGTAGTGCAAAGTCCATAGTAAAAGCAATGATAATTGATTTCATATGATATTATATACAAAGGTAACCCTTGAATAGGCCTATCTCATCCAGAAACGATACATCAAATCGAAAGAAAGAATACGAACTTTATAAAAAGGGAAAGTCACTCAAGCAAGGTCAAGCAAGGTCACAAAGCATACTAATTATGTTTGCCTGGAGGTCCTGGAAGAATTTAGCCTATAGGAAGACATTCTGAGGCGCGGTAAATGTTATAAGGAATGGTGAACAGGCATAGTTACATAACGGGTCGAGCAATTCTGTTTTCTTGTGCATAAGCTCATAGTGTCTTTTCTATGGATACGGAACTCGTCCATCCGTAACTGACGGTGACATTGCCACAACGTTCACTGCAAACAGCGAATATGTGAGAAATCATGAACATTTAGACACAATATAAACGCTACACGATAACAGCAACTGACGTCATAGCTTCAAACTTAGTGATTTCTATTCTCGTTTGAATTTCACAGTTTTTCTGTAAGGAATAAGGTATCGCGAAGTGGGAGTAGAAGTGACGAGGGAATGAACCGTTTTCGTCTAAAAACGAAACTATTAAACAGACAGCAAATGAGCAGAAGTTTCATGTCAAGCACTGATATTTTATATTTTAGCGAGTTACAGTTAATGCTTAAAATTGTATTTTATTTTAACAATGAATTGCGCTATCTCAGTTCCCGGTCTGTTGTGTCTCTTGATAATTGTAGACAATTGATCGTCTGCTCTTTAGAAGTCAGTTTATTAACAATACCATTATTTCACCTTTACCCTGCCGGCGGTTAATGATTCTGATTTTGCGACAAGTACAGATCTATATTCCACCAGTTTGATCATGATCTGCACTGCTTGATATTCTGTCAGTTTATAACGCATCCGTTGGAACAATCAATGGTACAGTCCAAATAGAAAGGTGGACTATCTCATTATAGGAACTTAGATGGCTCAGGACTATTATCTTTTACCTTGCTGCGGATTTTGTCTGTATTTTTCAAAACGAGGCATATCTGTGACCAAATAGTTGTAATGTCCAAATGGACGAGTTAATTTTGAAAATGTACTAGGGTAAAGGCTAAGTGTAAGAAAATTGCGAATTTTTTTAACAAGCATATAGCAAGAAGTAATCCGAGCTTATGCATTTATCAAAAATAGCTGAATAACAAAAGCGTAATGGAAAAATAAACGAAAACATAACATTCCTTGCAGTACGATATTTTATGTTAGTACGTTTAAGAAACCATAAGATCTTGGTCGATCTTCTCTTAACCCGGTTTCAAGCTATTCATTGTTTCTCCTAGGTTCTTTCTAATTAAAGAAGACCCTAAGTGTTAATTCTTAAATGATATTTGCTATCTGCTTCTGCAAAGATGGTGTTACATCCAGAACAAGCAAATGCAAACAAAAAATGATGTGTTCACAAGTTGACTTGATTGCTACTTTTTTCAGCTGTAGCACTTGAAACAAAGATAAACACAAATTGTCGATACTTTATTTACAAGCACGATGATTTGTAGTTGCATGTCTAATATCAGTATTACCTTGTCAGCACATGTATATATTATACATGTATTGTATTTTTTGTCCACCTGCAGTTAACAATACCTCACTTTTTGGCATCAGAAACTGGTTTAAGCCCATCCTAGATGTACATGCATGTGTTGGATAGATTAAATAAACTCTGTAAACACTCTATAAGCCCATATTGCTTGCATAAGCCCATATTGCTTGCATAAGCCCATATTGCTTGCATAAGCCCATATTGCTTGCATAAGCCCATATTGCTTGCATAACTGCTGTTTCGCCTTTTAACGATTTTTCTTGCATCTAGAATATAAGTAGAAAGTTCTACATTAATTAACTTTACCATTTTGCTTTTTGCCTTTTTCAGATCCATCTGGAATCATATCGCTCACTACAGGCGAGGTGATTGACGTCAGTCACTATGGAAATGTTAGAGTCATCAATTTGCTTATCAATGGGACGTACATGACTGGTTGTTCAAATAGACCAGTCTAACAAATATTTTCATTACCCGATGACTTTTCGTGAAAAATAATGCAGTCATACTCCAATGGCAGAGATTTGCTCAGAGGAAAATGTTTTATTGCGTATATTCTATACCTTGCAGTAAATCTTCGACCATCTATAGGACATATCAGAGAAGGAAATGTTTATAACGTGTGTGGTAATACAACGATATACGCTCAAAGCGGAACTCTTCATAGTTCTAATTTTCCGGACTTTTATGATAACCAGGAAACTTGCGTGACTAACATTAGTATAGAAAGTGCCTTTCTAATTGAGATCACTTTTGAAGTCTTCCAAACAGAATCTGTCTCAAATTTAAATCTGCAAAACGAAATGTGTGTTTTAGACTACATAGAAATCGTTGCTAATCACAGATCAATGCGGATTTGTGGAGATTGGACGGGAAAAGAACGGCTTTTATATTTTATATTTATTACGTCTTTTATAAGCATAAAATTTCATTCAAACGCTCAGAATTCAAATCAAGGATTCGCGTTGAAGTGGTCCTCTACATCTGCACTCGGCACTAATCCAGTTTTGTCATGTGAACATTCTTTATTGGAGACAGCTACCTCATGCTTTGAAATAATAACTAAGCCAGAAGACTGGGTGTCCGGTCACGAGACCTGCAGACGACGTGGTGCATCTCTCGCGAAAATTGAAGACATTCAAACCCATTCAGAATTAGAAACCCGGCTATATAACAGGTAAATATATATACGGTTTATGTTAGATGGGAAAATTGATTTAATTTAGCAAATTTTTACAGGCGCTCAACATATAACTTGGAAATATCCGACGCAATCATACAAAATTGAATATCATACGCATCTGTGCTTTGCAATATCCAATATTCTTAAAAATCCGACGCAATATTTCTTTTTGATATCCAAAGCAATTATACTTTGAAATATCTGATGCACTTATGCTTTAGAATATTCGAGGCAAGTATTAGTGACGGTATATCATTACTGGTACTAGTATATATAGAAACAATCCCGACTGGGAACCTGCATGTAATTTTAATGTTTTCACAATTCAGAACAAATCCAAAGGTTCTTTGATCGGAAAACCATTTGAACATGCTTGATATTTAAAATGTATTTATTAAAAGTTGCTCGCCCATAAAATTTGCTGGAAATAGTTGCTAAAAAAACGTATTTAATGTCGATAAATCTGAAGGAGACACCTATATAAGCTGGCAAGTCGATGAACTTTATAGAACTATACGTAGCTGTTACATTAAATCAAGCACCATCCAGAAAATGATATAACACTTTGCAAACGCTTTTAATCCATTTTCAAAATATTTAAGTAGAAATTAGTTCTTTTTCGTAAATTTTCTTTTACTATATGAATGTTATGCTTCAAAAGATCTCAATACGGTGTTGGGGAGAATTGTATTGTTTTCCATTTTTTTTATCTTAACAGAAAATAAGCCGCTTTATATAGGTGTGTGTGAAGAGAGCCTGTTATTATAGAAAGCACGAATGTTTTATTTTGTTTACTTGTAACTACTGCTATGTATCTAAAAAGATAAATTTTCGTAATTACACATGTAAAAGGTACTTCACCACGATCCCTACACACCGGGCTATGATAAAAATATATGTAATAGCAAAATTAATTTGGCGCATGAATCGGTAACGCCGACAGTGTATTTTCGGAGGCAATTCCATCATTAAGCCATCGATTTGCTTGGGAGTTCTTGTAATGACGGTTAACTGAGAGATTTACAGGTGTTTTTTTTCGTAAATTGAGACAAGTAAAGGTAAAATGATATCCCCACGAGAAAAAGTTTTCCAGGTAATGGTATTTTTTTAGTTTTGAAGTTGTTTTTTTAAAATCTAATTGAACGTTGTTTTCGTTTCAGATAATACATGTAGTACTTTTACAGCAAATGTTGTAATGTTTCTTTATTAAATCTCAAGTGAATGTTGTTGATTGATGTTAACTGACTTAAACAAATATTTATCACCAATGGCAAAAATATATTCTGTAATCTATTTCATAACTTGTGTCGTATTTTCAGCAAGTTTCGTTTTTATTCAATATGGATTGGAGCCCATGATCGTTTGTTTGAAGGAGACTATATGTGGCCAGACAGATCAACAATACAATTTCATAGTAAGTTGTCTTTGCTCAGTGCTCATTTTCACATTATTTCTTACCATGCAGGCGAAGTGTGATTATGATTTTGTGATAAAATCTGCTGTGTTTACTATCCAGTCAGCATATGTTGCCTTCGCGGCGAAATCTGAAAATTATTTACTATTCAGTCAGCATGTGAACTGCCTTCGCAACAAAATGTACAAGTTGTTTACCATTCAGTCAGCATATGTTGCTTTCGCGACAAAATTTTCAGCGTTTACTATGAAGTCAGCATATGTTGCCTTCGCGGCGAAATATGAAAATTTTTTTTTTTTTTAAAAAAAAATAAAACCCCCCCCCAAAAAAAAAATTTATTTTTTTTTATTTTTTTTTTTTTTTTTTTTTTCCCCCCCAACCCCCCCCCCCCCCCCCCCCCCCCCCCCCCCGACAAAATTTTCAGCGTTTACTATGAAGTCAGCATATGTTGCCTTTGCGACATAATTGCAGACGGATTAGTATCAAGTTAGAAGGGTTTGTCTTTAGCAACAAAATCTGCAGGGCTTGCTGTCATGGTAATAGGATTTTACGTAAGCGCCTTTTTCTAAATGGTTAATTTAACTGTCCGAACTGTCCAAATGTATAAACTGTAGTTTAGAAGTAGGTTTTAATCAAAGAGTACCTTCAAGAATATTTGATTGTTTATATATGTGAATACATCATGGATGTGCACTTGGTAACGTTTCGAGTCATGTATATACCATGAAGTCCATGAAGTTTTACATCAATATATATTTTTTGCAATTGTATGTAAAAAAAATAACAACAGCTTAATGTATTACGGAATCTTATTTGGTTTTAAATGAGGTTACTACTTTTTGTTCCTACGTCACCTATCATGGTTTTCTACACTGTACTTCCTCCTTTAAACCGGACACTGAACGAAGACAAAAATAGCTGCATAGAGGAGTATATAATTAGTCCATTAACCGCTCTTCCCTTTTTTGTCTCAGAATCTTTTCAAGTCTTCCGGGTTTGTGCAGTTGTCCTTGCGGAATTGCACGCTACATTACGTTTTCCAAGAACTGCCAAGAAACTTTAGCATGCAAAATTTTCGTATAACATGACATTCGCAAACTGTTGTTATTTAGTGGAACATTTCCGATTTCTACGTAGACAACAAAGTGATCATATTATTAAAAATCGATGTAGCTGTAGTCAATATCTTATAAGTGGGGTTATTCTACTTACCTCGACAAGAAATCCGCTCAACATATCTAATCCTGCGTTCAAAACGAAGGTTTAAGGACTTAAAAATGAACATTTAACAAACAATCAAAATGCCGATGTCTTCTCAAAGGTACAAAGATTTATACTTGCCTGCAAACACATTAGGGTCTAGGGTTTGTGGGTCAGCACGGGTTAAAATCAGCACCAGTTCAAATACAGCATTATTGCAGACTTGTTTCTCGGATTATTATCTCTTTATTAAGTCAGAACAGAAACTTTATTTAGCGAAATTTAATTATCTGTTCTTATACACAATGCCGAATAGTATACATTACTGCCGTAAAATAGTGATCTACCCGGAAAATGAATTAATATAAGTTTTCTTTGAAAGCTTGTTTTCAGATTCCAATTATATTGTTACACCTTTGTACTATGTATGTATATATAAACAATGTAATTTCGAGAATAAATATTGTTTAAACCAAGGACTAAAAATAAAAACTTAAACATCAATTCAATTTTCAGTAAATTCGGTTCTATATCGTCACACTACTACTACGAATAATAATGATAATATTAAATAAATATAATCATTATCATCATCCAAATGATTGTCACTGTTATTATTATCTTCATCATCATGATGTTGATGATGACGTTGTTGATATTTTTATTATCACTATATTATTATTATTATTATTATCATTACGAATGTTATGATAACTTTTATTTCAGCTTTTTATTCATTTTTCTATTTAATTTTATTATTATTATTATTATTATTATTATCATTATTTATTATTATTATTATTATTATTATTATTATTGTCTATTATTATCAGACTGGTTCCCGGGATGGAGACCTTTAAACGAAAATGAAACACACAATGCAAAGCAACCAAGTGATGACGGTTACTCAAACGAAGACTGTGTAGAAATTAGAACACTGTTTTCTTATTCGGGAAAGGGAACCAGTCAAGCAAGATCTTTCTTTTGGAATGACAGAAACTGCAATGAGAAGAATCCATTTATCTGCCAATATGACAAGCACAGGGGTGAGTAACTCTACAAAATTCATAAATCTAAACAGTAAATATAGTACGTGCTGGCATTAACAAAAAAAGAAAAAGGAAAACGCACACAAAAAATCGCAAGAAAAGACAGGTATTTTCAATCTTACATATTTCTAGAAAAGGTTTTTGAAAGTGATTTCGGAGTTGACTTGTTGATTTTGATCACTAGTACAGCGCTGTAGATAACTCACTCTGTTGGACTTTTGACGACGATTAGAAGGAAATAATATACAATATTGACTGATGATGAGGTATGTAATGATCCATGTAATCTATTTTGAATGTTCACAAAAATCAGTATGTCAGTATGTGTTTATTGTATAACCTCGATATACATCATTATTTAGCTACAATAAAACTGGAATTTTAACAATTTTATGAACAATTTTATAAATGCATATACAATATGACAATATGGCTATTTTGCATAAAAGCTTAAACTGATATTTAACAATTTTACCACACGTAACGACCGTTGTTGCGATCAATTAGTACGTAATCTAAACGTGCGCCAACGTCACGTGCTTTTGTTTACAAGAATATCCACTGAAAAACAAGGTCATGTGACTAACGATAGACCATTATCATCATAAAATTATAAAAGCAAAGTAAGTTAAAGTTATACAACAGAAGAAAGGCTTTGAAACTTTGATGTTTAGTAGTCACGCAAGAAGGATGTACTTTATTGGCGTTTTAAAACATGCGTAATCTTTATACACCTGTATACACATTTAGAAAAAAAACAATTACAGGAGTTAATTAGAGTCCTTAGTTTCAACTTTAATGCGAAATAGATGTTTCTGACGATGTCATATAATCAGATTCGACTGTCACACCCTGAGATGACTTACAAAGCTTTTAGAAATTAAGCTAATTTGCGTGCAACACGATACATGCTCAGCCTTTCACCAAGCTACGTCCGTACCTTATTTTAGCTTATGCTAGAAATTTATTTGAGCTTGATTGTGAAGAAAGTTTATAGAACTTATAGAGTCACTCTCGAAACAATAGATACACGGTAATTCCGTGAAACAACAATGTTATATAAGATGAACTACTAACGTTAACACGTCAATATATAGAAACTATAGAATAATTTGTTGTCTGAAACTAGTAGTACTGATTTAATTTAACTTACAACAATTAAATTCTTTATGATTGTAACATGAAAAAAAGTATCCCCTCGGAGATGAAGCCCAAGTTTGGTGGTAAAATTTTAAAAATGCTTTTTTTCATTAACAGACACACCAATACACTTATCAGGTGTTCTTTTTCAGTTATTTGCTTAATTTGGCAGGGGGGTATCAATTCACCGAATTTACCTGTGAAGTTGTTATTCTATATTTAGTTGTTGTTATTGTATATTTTATCATTCATATTGGATGTGTTCTTATTATATCTCGCGGAATGATGTAGCGCGCTTTTACTTTTTAACACAGCTACATCATTCCGCGAGATACTGATAAAACATACAATAACGAAATATAGAGTAACAATGCCAACTTTTACAATAATACTAACAAAACATCGAACAGGATTATCAAACATACAATAACAATAACGAAAGATAGAATACAGTGATGACTTTTACAATAAGAACAACTAAAATGAATGGCTTATCTTTGCATTTTGGCAAAATAGAGTCCATTTTGTTTGGCCCAAAACCAAAAATAAAGTCTCAATCCAGTATGGAAATATCATGTAATGGCAAGATTATTGATGCTGTCCATTCAGTTAAATATATTGGCGCCACTTTGGACCAAAGCCATTTTGGTGAGCCTATGGCAAGGTCAGTAATTAGTAAAGCCAACGCTAGGTTAAAGTTCCTGTATAGAAAACGTGATTTTCTAACACAACATACCAGAAAAGTTTTGGTTACATCCCTCACCCAATGCCACTTTGATTATGCCTGTTCCTTTTGGTACCAATTTTTGACACAGTTGTTGAAAAGTAGACTTCAAACAACCAAAATCAAATTAGTGAGAATCGTCTTGAATGCGGATTCTATGTCTCATGTTGGTCCAGGCCAGTTTATGTATTTAGAGTGGTTACCAGTCGAAAAGCGGGTTAACCAAATTATTTTGTGTCTTGTTTTCAAAGTTAAGTCAGGCATAGCTCCAGATTACCTAGGAGAACATTTTAATCCTGTACACTCATTACATAGTCATTTTACAAGGTTTAGGGAAACTTCTTGTTCCAATCCTGATGATCCATCCAGGTTAAACTTCAGTGACAGTGGTTGTTTATGTATTCCCAAGGTAAAGGAATTTGGTAAAAAGTATTTTGCTTATCAGGGGTGTATCCTTTGGATTACTTGCCACAGTTGATACATAATATTACAGTTTTTAAGCATTTTAAGGAAGCCGTCATGCATCATTTGTTGTCCTAGTTTTAACATGGTGTCTCATCATTCTTAACGATCTCTTTGCATTTTTAGCTCGACTATTCGGAGAATATGGAGAGCTATTACAGTCACTTGTGTGTCGGCGTCGGCGTCGGCGTCGGCGTCGGCGTTGCTTCTTTGGTTAAAGTTTTGCCTGCTAAGTACTATCATGCACATATCTCAGTAACCACTTATGATATTGACTTGAAACTTTGTTCATGTCTTTAGGGGTGTCATACAATCAAGGCAGATAACTCTTGAAAAAATTTAGTACTAATTATGGCCCTTGTTTGACTTTGAAAATTTGGTTAAAGTTTTGCCTGCTAGGTACTATCATGCACATATCTCAGTAACCACTTATGATATTGACTTGAAACTTTGTTCATGTCTTTAGGGGTGTCATACAATCAAGGCAGATAACTCTTGAAAAAATTTAGTACTAATTATGGCCCTTGTTTGACTTTTGAAAATTTGGTTAAAGTTTTGCCTGCTAGGTACTATCATGCACATATCTCAGTAACCACTTGTGATATTGACTTGAAACTTCGTTAATGTCTCTAGGGGTGTCACACAGTCAAGTCAGATAACTCTTGTATAAATTTAGTACTAATTATGGCCCTTGTTTGACTTTTGAAAATTTGGTTAAAGTTTTGCCTGCTAGGTACTATCATGCACATATCTCAGTAACCACTTATGATATTGACTTGAAACTTTTTTAATGTCTTAAGAGGTGTCACACAGTCAAGACAGATAACTCTTTGTTTAAATTTTTGTGCAAATTATGGCCCTTGTTTGACTTTTGAAAATTTGGTAAAGTTTTGCATGCAAGGTACTTATAATCATGCACATATCACAGTAACCACTTATGGTAGTTATATCAAACCTTGCAATAGTGTTCAGGGTAAATTTTGTATCAAACAATTAATTTACCAAAAATTAAATCTATAGTTATAGATTTTGACTTTTTTTATGATTCAACTTTCCTAGTTTATACTTAATAGTTAGCAGAATTTTGTTTTGCTATTACACCGATAAAAGTTTTGTTTTATTAGCAAACACCCACAATAGTCGAGCGTGCTGTCTTATGGACAGCTCTTGTTTGTTTTTAGTGTCTCATCATTCTTAACGATCTCTTTGCATTTTAGTGTAATGCTTTGATAAGATATACTTGGTATATTACTTTTTTATCTAGTCAGCGCTTTTATTGTCATAAGACTGCTTGATGCTCATATTACTAAAATTTTCAGTCATACAGTACTTTGATCTTTTGCATACAATGATGTTGTAATAACCTAGGTCTGTGATACTATACAAATTTGATACCATTGATTCATTTTAAGTAAATAATCGTGCCTTTCCATGGTGTGCCATCAATGTCAAGACCACAATGGGAATAAGGGAGAATCACTTTTCCCTTTTTTGTGCTATCCTTGGTATTTAGGTGCATACTTGTGTATACATCTAATTATCTGTATATGTATGCATCATGTTTGTTTTAACCATGTTTGTACATCTGCGATATACTGAAATAAATCTATCTATCTATTAACGTTAAATAGGAATATCAAGCATACAGTAAAACTAATGAAATTTTGAAAAACAATGATGAATTTTACTATAAGAATAACGAAACACTGAAAATGAGTATGAAACATTTAAAAACAATAACGAAATAAACTGATGATTTTTACAAATAAGAATTACGAAACATTAAGTAACAATAACAAAAATATAAAATGTAGCAACATTTGACATATCATATTTGAGAAGAAGATTATTAAAGGTTTTCCTATATAAGTCTACGTAAATAAGTGACCCCTGTTTCAGAGAAACCTATGTAAAATAAATTGACCCCCTGGTGGGGTTAATTTTGACCCTGGGGTCATGAGTTGAACAATTTTGGTACAGGTCCACTAGCAAATGCTACAAGCCAAATAACTAGAAGCTTTGGTCGTTGTGGTTTCAGAGGAGAAGAAGATATTTAAAGATTTTCCTTTAGAAACTAAAAAAAACAGTGGTCTCGAAGGCGTAGTCAGTTTTGACCCATTTGAAATGATTTATTGCCCAATGGAAAATTTATGCTGAGTGGGAGGCTGCCATAAATGACACGGGTCAAAATAATTTACGATTTGTATCTTGTTTATGACATTTTGCAGTTAAGTTAACACAGCTTATATATAGAAGTGGGGTAGATATAGTGATACCATTTATATAGAAAGAGAAATTGCATATATATAGAAAGAGAATGATAAGACACTAAAAACAAAAAATGCAAAGAGATCGTTAAGAATGATAAGATACAATGTTAAAACTAGGACAATAAATGATTTGAACAATTTTGGTAGAGGTCCACTTTTTCTATATATCTAAGCTCAGGGCCTTGTTCAGAGAAGATTTTTTTAAAAGCTTTATTCCTGTCCTTTGCAATGGCAACCAGAGTTCTGCATGGAATGAAATTCTTTTAACAGTTTCGTAGAGCTTTATGCGATGAAGTTTTAGTGGTTTCAGAGGAGATTCAGAGGAGATGTCATTTGAAGCAAATGTGAACGACGGCAGCTGGGTATCCAACCATCCTAAAACCTCATTAAATATATCCTTCTCGGAGATGTGTTGATATGATACATATAGCTGTAAAAATCATATAAATTTATTTTCTGTCCAACATGTATTTTTTATGTTTTAATAAGCTGGAGTATTTTTTGCTTGTTTTCTTGTGGGTGAAAATAATGTATACAGGTTCTTTAAGTTGTATTAGTAAGCAGTGTCTGACAGTAATATGAAACGGACAATCTAGAATAAGATGCAAATATTATAGTCGCACCTTTGATCGCGGCGGCAAAATATAAGCACCACACATACTACCCGCTTTGACAGAATGCTGGTAATGAGGAACTATAATTTACAATCAGCAGGTATCGAGTTTCAATTTTATTGGCTATCAGCAGTACATTTGCCTTTGACCATTCACAAATGAAACCATGACGTATGGCAAACAACAACAAACTCAACAAAATATACAGTTGCGATCAGAAGGCGATTCAATTTATAGGAATGTTATTGGGTAATCATAATGTTTCCACTGTGTTGTTTATATCACTTTAGGCAACATTTATGAACTAAAAATTAGGCCATGATCATCGGCATAAGTGTTGCGATCTTATACACCTGAATTGTGGGCAGCAAAATGTAAAATGGTATTCTGACTCTATACCATTTCAATAACATAATTTGCAGGACTTATGATCTCTTTCTACATAAATGGTATCATTATATCTACCCCACTTATATATAAGCTGTGTTAACTTAACTGCAAAATGTCATAAACAAGATACAAACTCGTAAATTATTTTTACCCGTGTCATTTATGATAGCCTCCCACTCAGCATAAATTTTCCATTGAGCAATAAGTACATTTATCAGAATGATAAATACATTTTCAGTTTGTTGTATATCTGAAAAGAGTAATTGTAATGTACATGTACAATTCATATAACGCAAGAATAATACTGTTATCTTTTACAGCAAATAATTGGAATTTTTACATCAAGGACCAACTTTATCACAAATGCCAATATGCAAATGCAAATGCAAATATATGCCTATTGTTTAGATTTTTTGGTCATAGTTCAAGTATTGTTGTCATCATGATGACGTCCACTGCTCCATTTTTCTTTCGTGTCTCATTTTCGCCTTAAAGCTGCTTGTTCGCAGTTTACGTTGAAATGTTTTAATTTCTTTAAAATTATATATTAAAAATAAACTACAAATGTAAATGGTGGAATCAACGACACAAGTCAATGTGGCATTTAGTATTTTGTTTCTAAAATCAAAACAATATCGTTAGAAATATCAATACTTTTGCGTATTTTATCAGAAACGTACGGTCGTTCATGTTAACGGTAAAGTTACACAAGACACCAGTCAGGAAATCAGCCATTATTTTATGAATGTACATGTATATAAAATGAAACTCTTATCACATACTGCTTGACTTTAAGAGCTGGTAATATTCCCATTATCAACTATCTGTAGAGGAAGATCAATAAAATATGGGTTATAAATTATGATCAATAGCGATTAACTTATGTTTAAAATGTATAATGATCTCTGTCAAAATGTACAATCAAATTGTTAGGTAACTAAAATTAATCATGTGATTGATAATCTAGGTTTTAGTTATGTTAGATTTATTTTTGATGTAAATGTTAATTATTTTTATACAGCGTAGAATTCGAGATCAGTACATTTAAGATGGAGAGAATCTGTAAATACCATGTCAAAATTAGATTAAGCTTTACATATAAAAATCATTTTGTATTTGAAGATTATCGTTGTTATCTCTCGAACTATGATCTAAGAAAACATTTTTTTAGATTAAGATTGTCATTGTCGCCTCACAGCCTTAAGATTGAATTTCGACGACTCAAATACGATCCCTCTGGCCTAACTGTACGTGGTGTTGTGTTTTTGGCCTGGGGACTGAAAGTCCCCTATTCCTAAGTTAGCATACCACATTCCAAACACTGCAGACAATTTAACTGTGCTATGTGCGAATAACAACTGTAAACATACGCTTTGGGAAAGTAGTGCAAGACAGACCAAATCAATCTTTGTTTGAATGTCGCATACGATAAGAACATACTACAAATAAAAACAGTACATACAACTTCAAACGATTGCAGAAAGGTCTATAGCTTACGGGCTGCATTACACAATTTTTTCTGTTTTAGAAATTAATGCGCTGTTAGCTGATTACGAAAGATAATCATATGCATATCACGGAAAGGTACGAATATTAACGGAAATTTACGGAAACGTACGGAATTCGATACAAGAGTTTGTAGTTTGATTTTCAAATTTCTGATGTTATTTCATTGACAACTTTCTTATTTACGAACGGTTACATATATATTTACCTAAAAATAAATTTCTTTAAAAAAAAGATACAATTTACGTACATTCCCGAGAAGGAACTCACGTGATCAAAATCACCCGCCATTTATCGAGGACGCTGCATGTCAAGGGCCAGTGAACGGTTTCACCGATTACAACTGCAAGGTAACCAAGAATCATTTTTGGTTTTCCCTGTTATACACATTGCTCAGTACTGTATTTATATTTCATTGTTGGTATTGCTTTGTTTATTTATGTTTCAAGGTCTTGTCCTTGGTACACAATAATTTTCGATCAACATCATCAGATATCGCTTGAAGTTGAACAAAGCGCAGATTGAATCATTTTTATTGTTCTCTCAAACAATTATATTGTTGACCATGTAATTAATGTTCATTTAACGTACGTTTTATGATAAAACAAACTTCTCTGCCACCCATATATTTGTGAATCATTCATTGTGTCATATACTACATTTCGCCCTATGCACATTTCGACCCGCGCTTTAGGTAAGGTTCAGCGTAAATCACGAAGGTCAAAAGTTGTTTTTAGGGGAGTTAATCTACAGTCCCCAGGCCTTCAGCGCTCACAGCACTTTGAATATTGTAAAGGTGTATGATGAGAGATGGTAAATGATTTATGCTCGTTTGAGAGAATCTAATTAACGCATAAGGTAGGTATACAGTAGAGGTGCAATATGAGAAAATGAAATTGAATCTGAATATCATGTTATATTATGTTGTGACACAGACATAACAGTTAGAATAAGATACTTACCATGACCTTGTGTACAGAAATTTAACACGCTTCTGTCGTTAAAAATAAAACGTTTGCAAATGAGAGTATCTAGATATATTCAAGAATGTGTGTTAATAAGAAAAAAATGATGTTTCTTAATGTTGTTTATTTATATATACATAATGATTATTCATTACTATAATTTCCATTCCATAG